>BMAC01000361.1:71612-118341 GCA_014905375.1 Phtheirospermum japonicum | reverse complement strand
CATCACTAAATTGGGACAACCTGCAAAAAGCATCACTGTGAATTTGGTAGCAATTATCTGAAGTTCTTTTCCCAGTGAGAATACACGATCCATTATCCTCATAAACTTCACACTTTTCACGGTTGAATTTAACGCTGAACCCTCCGTAGAAAAATTGACTTATGCTGATCAAATTTGTTGTAAGTCCTTCTACTAGCAGCACATTTTCCAATGTTACAACACCAGGAACATGGAGAGTCCCTTGGCCAACGATTTGGCCATTTGCGCCTCCTCCATACTTCACTTTTCCACCTTTAAATTTGAAAATGTTGGAGAGCAATTCTTCTGAGCCTGTCATATGCTTCGAGCATCCACTATCAAAACACCAGGCTCCAGGGACTAGAGACTTCAAGGAGGTATGGATCATATTGCACTTGACGCTGTTTTTCTTGACCCACACTTATTTCTATATGATGTTGGTATTGATGTTGGTAGCGCGGTTACCAACATTGGACTTGACAGGCATATTTGTTCTCTGAAAATGTCTTCTCTCGCCAATGATCTTCCAGCAAAAGGGCCGAATGTGGCCTTTTTCTCCACAATGATGACACACGAAATGTCTCCTCCTTTTCTTGTGGCGTTTGGAAGATTTTCGTTCTTGACTCGACACTTGCGTGGGTTGACTTGGCTTGTAACCTATTCCATGCTTAGAGGACTCTGGGAAGCTAACCTGTAAAATTTCATCAAGCTTCGCCTTACCTTTGTTTAGATTTGAAATTGTTCCTCGAACAGTGGTCAGTTCGTTCCTAATCTTTTCAAGCTCAGCATCCTTCTTGGTGAGAGATGATTCCAACCGGACAATAATTTCGAGCTGATCCTCCTTTTCCTTGGTTAGCTTCTCTACTTCTTTTGAGAGATCTTTTGCTTTGAGTACCTATTTACTCCAACTGACGTACAATTTTTTGTGATCTTCACTCAGCTGCTCGTATTCCTCATAATAGTCAGTGGWCTCAGCATTCAGGCACACGATGTTATCTGCAAGCAAACCAACATGGATATCYTCGTCCCAAACAACATGGGTGAATAAGGCTGGGACTGGATCGAGTGACTCCGAATCATTGAAATCTTCAGAAAAGTTGGTAGCGACCATACTTTTCTTTCTAAGAGTGTTGGGACACTCATTCTTGTAATGTCCCCAAACTTTGCATTCGTGGCATTGAATCTCGTTGAGTGGTTTCGTAGAACTTGACACATTGAGAATTGAATTTGTGGACTGAGATCGTGGAAGAGTACGTCCAGTGAACTTTGGAGTAGATGTTTGTGTCATATTCCTTGTACTTGAGCTTCCAGAGTTGTTCTTCTTCTTCAAAAATTTGTTGAAGCGTTGAGTCACAAGGGCCAGTTCATCTTCTTCGAGAGTAGTCGACTCCATCCTTTTAACAATCCCATTAAAATCAAATTCCTCGTCATCTTCATCATCGACTGCAATTAAATCAGAAGAATAAGCCACATTCTTCTCTTTCAAGCTAGAAGGGACGTGTTCCATCTCGTATTGCTTGAAGTTTCCAACTAAGGTGTTGAGATCGATGTTATCAACATCCTTGGATTCTTCTATTGCCACCACCTTCATGCTATAATTCTTTGTAATGGATCTTAGCAATTTTTCTACAAGACGGGAATTAGTTATGGTTTCACCCATCTCTCTGCACTCCTTTGTTATTTCCGCCAATCTCACAGAGTAGTCCGTGATAGATTCTTTCTCATTCATTCTCATAGCCTCGAATGTGGACAAGAGCATTCTTAGTCTGGATTTCTTCACGCTTGCTATTCCTTCACACACCCTTTGGAGTGCGTCCCATGCATCCTTTGCTGACTCGCAATTTTTGATGATTCGATAGTAGCTTGCATCTACATAGCCACACAAGGCGTTGATGCATTTAGAATTTCAATTTGCAGCAGCTGCTTCGTCAGCAATCCAATCTTCCTCTTTCTTGGGAATGGCATCGCCCTCGACATCCGTGACACGTGGCTTTTCCCATCCAACAAGGACGGTCTTCCAAACACGTTCATCCATGCTCTTCAAGTGCCACCTCATCCTCTGTTTCCAGAGAGAGTAATTCTCACCATTAAGGATTAAAGGCCTCGGGTTGCCTTGAGCATCCATAGCACCTAAAAAATAAGGATCAATACTTAAAAGGTTAAGTAACCCGCTCAAGATGCCAATTGTAAAATTAGAAGGTCTATGGATATAAGAATAATTCTCAGATTCACGATGTTGTTAATCAATGTTACCAACATCAGTTAACAACATCGACCAGAGTAAATTAAATTTATGCAGCGGAAATTAAAATACGAGAACACAATTTAACAAATTCAGTTCACAAGTAAATACTTGTGAACTTGGGTATACAAACTCGAAAACTATATTACTTTCACTTTACGTTCAATACAAAATATAAAGTAATATATGAAAACTAAATATCAAGAAACTTGATACTAAATACTTGTTGCCGGAATTGCAAGATCTCTTCTGTCGGTCACGCAACTTCAAAGATCTTGTTTCTCACGAACGTTGGCTCCAAGTAGTTTTCTTCTTCGTGTTCTTCTTCTCTTGTGCGTCGTCTTGCGTCGTGCCTTGCGCCTTCAAGAGATCCGTGCGTCAATCCTCTAAAAACCGTAGTACCAAGCTTTAGGATTTCTATTGTCTTAAATAGACAATTCTAAAATCCTAAACTTGGTAAATACCTAAAAACAAATCCTAAACACAATCTAGGAATAATTAAAATCTTGTGCATAAATTAGGAAACATAATATTGTCCTAAATCTAGTTTCCTAACATATTTTGTGCCCAAGAAAGGCAAATAACAAAATAAGAATTATTGTCAAGAATAAATTCCTCAACAGATTAGAACTTATAGATTAGAAAAATTCTCAATATTGTAGACCGTGTTGGTTATATATATATATATATAGGATTAGGTTCAAATGAAACCCACGTCAATATATGCGAACCTAGGGACCAATCCAGGCCTTAGATCTAATAATTTGTGTGGATCAGATTTTTTCTATTTTTTAAATTTATTAAATTAATTTATATGGTAAGTAAGGGTGTTTTATGTAATTTCACATGAGTCTTGATCAATTTAACCCCAAAGTCTCTCCCCCCAAACCCCCCGTCTCTCCCCCCCAAACCCTATCTTCCCTAAATCCAAAATCACCCATTCTCTACCAAGCCAGCCGCTGCGTTGGCAATCCTCCACCAAGCAGCCGTCGCGTACGCCCTGGTCCTTACCCCAAGAGACAGGGAGAGCACGTCGCCGGGGATCATCGTCACCGCGTCGGTAATCCTCGGCCTGCTATGCCTCTGCTCGCTGGCGGCATTCAAGTCTCGTCCCCGTCGGGCCACGCTGCGATCATCAAGTTCACCGGCGGGAGGGAGAGGAGGCGGAGGAGCTCCGGCGTCCGGGCGCGGCGGATCGTGAAGAATTTGACGATGAATTAGCCGCCGAATCGGAGGCCCTTGACGTCGGAGGAGGGCTTGAAAGAGAGATCGGAGGCAGTTTTGGTGGTTTGGTCGTTGGGGTGTTGTTTTTGCTTCCTGTTTTTGGTCTTGGGTTTATCATCCATGGAGAAAAGGAAAGGAACATTGTCTTAAATGAGACCATTTGATTTGGGGGATGATACTAATTATGTTGGAGAGTTGTCTTGTGATACTTTTTATCCGATGGCACTTAGACTGATTCTGGTTTGTTAATTTGCAATATTGCAATGTTGTTGGGGTTGTATGTGTTGATAATGGAGTATAGTTATTAGAACTGGAAAAGGGGAGACCCTTGTTATGTTGAACGGTTTGCTCTGTTTTGGTGGATAGATGAATGATGATGGTGAGAAACAAATTTCAGATCTTTTGCACATTGTCAATTTTATTTTATTAAAAAAAAAGCAGTGTTTAGTGTAGTTTAAAAGTACCGTAACATTGAATTGGGGCCCCGGTGCTTTTTAGAGTAATACCCCGGTGCTTCAATATTAAAAAAGCGTCGTAACATTGAATTGGGTTTTGGTTGTGTAGTAAAAAAAAAGCGCCGCAACAATATTAAGAAAGCACTCCAAAAAATTAGCACTGCCAACATAAAAAAAAGCACTGCTGAAGACTTGTGTAGTGCTATAAATAGTCATATACAATGCTTTTAATATTCAGATTTTTAAATTTAATTATTTTTATTTTTTTTTAAATTTTTAAATATGCAATATGTATCTTAAATCGTAAATCTTGAGAATGTAATAATTTGATATATATTTCATTAAAAATGAATAAAAGTTAAAAAAAGTTATGGTTCGTTTAAAATTTGAGTTTTATTATAAATTTTTAAATTTGCATTTATATATCCGTTGTGTTTTCTAAAAAGCAATTTAGTGCTCTTTATAAACGTCGTTATATGTCCAAAATACCCTTTTTAATTGTTTAATAGATTTTTTAAAATTATTACCATGCTGACATGTCATAATCTCAACCATCCATATTATCCAATCTAATGGTCAAAATGAGTCCCTAGGTTCGCATATATTGACATGGTTCCATTTGAACCCAACCCTACAACCCTATATCTATCTATCTATCTATCTATCTATATATATATATATATATATATATATATATATATATATATATATATATATATATATCATTTTAAACTTTCAGTTGTATTTATGATAATTTTGTTCCCTTTTATCTTTTATTAAACAGATTAATAATGAATGTTTATGTATGGGCTTTATCTTATTATATTGGGAGCAAGATTAAGAATATTTGCGATCAAGATTTTGCCATTATTAAAATTTCCAAGTTCAGTTTCTTTTTCCATGGATTTTTTATTATGACTATTTTACATTTTGCTAAGTTTTCATTTTAACAAATGCAACGCACGTGACTATTACTAGTAAGGATAAATGAAACAATTTTAAAATTGGAAGCAGCTTGATTAATATATTTTGTCAGATAATTGTATTAGAAAGTTTAAAATTTGACTAATATATTTTGTTAAATATCCTCCATTTTGTTAATGCTGTTAACTATTAATGATGATTTGTCGGCGTGAGAGCGATTTAAGGCTGAGGTGTACCAATCAAAATCTCCTAAAAATGACGTGTCGTCGTGTGGTTAATAGGGGGTCTATTTTGGGATGAGGCCAAAATTTTGACCCCCTATAAATAAGAACTTTTTTTTTAATTTTTGGTCAAGGTGCAGCCCACCATTTTGTACGGGTACTGCTTTCAAACGAAAATCTGTCTTTCTTAATTTTTTTTCTTCTAATTTTTTTCCTCTCGAAAACGCAGGCCGTCTTCTTAATTTTTTTTCTTCTAATTTTTTTTCTCTCGAAAACGCAGGCCTGTCAAGAAAACACCATTTTTTTTCTTCTTATAAATCCTTCTTCATCCCAAATAAACAACAAGAGTTGAAATTACTATTTTCCGTCAATTTGGAATTTCAGTTCATTCAATTTTTCAATTGGTAAGAATTATTTTATATAGATCCATGCAATTATCAATTCCAGGTCTGAATTATATTTTCTATTCCGAATCTGATTTTTCTTTCCAATTTTGTTTTCGAAAGGGTTTTTGGACGAGCTCTTCAAGAAATGGAGCGAGCCAGCATAGGAGTCGTCGAGAAGTGGAGCCGCTTCAACCGCATCGCTCAGACGGGCCTCCAGTTCTTCAATTCCTTCGCCGGCGAATGCCTCGCTGGATTTCGAATCGTGGCCTGTAGTGTAACGGATTAGGATAAATGCCCCAGTCTGAGTACGTTTCCTTCTCGGGTTCAGGCCAATGCCCAGGTTCTATTTGTGTTTTCTGATCGGTAAACAATATTTTCCTCTGTCTAATGGATTTGAAATTTTTATATTGATCTTGATTATTTGTATATTTCAATTTATAATTGTATTATGTTTCGATCTGATTTAAAGTTGCATGTATATTTGATTTTTCGTCAGMTTGTTTACAATTTTATTAGGAGAACAAATCTTATTTCTCACCTGTAAATTATTAAACAGTTCCGATATATTTTGTGTACTTTTCATAAATTTAGTGGAGGCAACGATTTGTGTACTTTTCATAAATTTAGTGAGAAATAACTATTGAGATCTGATTATTTGAATCCTGCTAATAATTTTGGTTTGGTTAAAAAAAAAAGGATTTTGGGTACTACATTGAAGGTGGTCAGAGTTCGAGAACGTATAGGAGTTTGCAGGCGCAGAGAACTTACAGTGGAGGCAACGATTTGTTCACAGAGCCATTAACGCCGCCAGGAATGCGCAGAGGAAAAATGAAGAAGAGCAAGTTTCTCCCAATGAGAGTAGCCCGGGTTTTGTTGGATCTGCATTCTTTTGATACTGAGCTACTTACCAGAGGTAACTTTTTTGATTTGAGGAAGTAAATAATTAATCTGTCTACTTCTCTTTAATTCTGATTATGAGTTGTAATTTGTTGATAAATAGTATATTTAGATACTGTACACATTTGGAAGTCCATAAGTTGAAAAGATTCATATATATTGGCTATAATTTCAAGTCCATATCATTTTACTAATAACCATCATATTTTGCATTTCAAATGTCAATTTAGTTTGTTTGATGCTCATCATCTTTTTGTTCGTGTATATGTGTGTGCTGAGAATAGATGTCAGTTCCTGGCCTTTACGATGCCCCTTCAATGAATCATTTTTCAAGGAGAAGAAGCTTTGACGACTCCGACCCATACTTTGGAAACAACAAACCAACTGGAAAGGCTCATGACTTGCCTGAGACCAATGTTCTCAAAAGCCTTGCTGCTGACAATGTGAAGGCTAGCAATGTCGCAAAGATCAAAGTAGTGGTATGTACATTCTGCTTGTAATATTCTCAACCTGTCAGTGGGTTGGTTAGATGTACACAGAAATTTACTTTAGCTGGTCTTATTGCTTACTCTCTCTTTAAATGAGAATTGTTACGAAAATTGTAATTGATAATTGCTTCACGTGATTTATTTTATTATTACTTTTTCTCGATTCTATTGCCCTATTTCGGAAAGAGTCAACATCAAATTATTAATATTGTCAATCAATAATTTATAAATATTAGTAATTATGAATGATTGTTAGTGTAAAATAGATTAAAATACATACACTTTAGGAAATTTATTTAAAATCAAATTTTAAAGTTTTGAAAACGTCAAATTTACTATATACATATCGTAAGCATACATCAATCCTCCATGATTTCTTTTATTCTTTAATTTTGGTTAAGATTAAGGAAAACACCTTTGAATTCAACCCATTTGCCAAGGCATTAATCTCGCAATCTTCATTGCCACTAATTGGATTTGCAAATTAAAAGCATTTAGCAAAATCTTTTTTGGGTAGTTAGGAGAATATTATGCTTAAAGTGGTCGGATTCCCCAAATTAAATTAATTTCTCTATTTTGTTAATTTGACAATATTGCTTTAATTAAATCAAATGCCAACTGTTTGCAGTTTTTTAAGTAAGCAAATATTTACTATCTCCATTCATAATTAATTGACATGAAATTTATTTGAATATCTTAATTGAAGTATAAATGAAAAAATATATTAAACACAATTAATTTTGTTACCAAATATATAATTAGTAAGAATATAATTCGAACAAATTAGTTTCTTAATTTTTCCTTATACATGTATACGAAACTGCTCCTCATAATTAATACACATTTGGTAACTGAATTATAAATAAAAAAAACATATTTATGACAATAAATTATGCTACAAAATATATAATTATTATCAAATTTGTTAACAATTTAAATATTTTTTTAGTAGGGAGATGTATTTATTCCACTGTTCTTAATTACAATTATTAATTTTGAAATGTATTTATCATTCATTTAGACTTTCTCATTTGATGGAGAGATCAATAATCACATTTTTTTAATCTCAATTAATAATTTTAATTGAATACTCAAGTTTGTTTCAAAATAATTCTATATTAATTTAGGTACAAATTATTTTTATATAAAACAAAAAATCTAATTAATGAGAAGATATATATAATAATAAAGTGCAATTAATATTATATTTAATCTCAATAAAAATATTTAAAGTGCCATTTGTAATATTAATATTTTTAATAGATATACTATTTTTTATTTTATTCTCAGTTATTGTTTTACGAGATTAGTCATGCTATGTTGGATTCTACAATTGTTTCATGTTATCTCTAGAAAGAGATGAAGAACGTACTGTAATATTTAGTGTAAATGACTAGATTTAAATAATGTATATGTATGTTATAAAACTTTACTGTTATTTATGCACAATATGACTTCGTTAAGTTTTTTACAATAGGAGTTTACAATTTGTTCAAATTTTTACTTTTACATGACTTTGGGTTTAAGGTTCATGGCTTAGAATCATTATCTTTCAATTTTTATATATTTGAATTAATAGTTCACAATTGCTATGGTCTCAAATATTATTATTTTATATACCTGCAGGCTGGAGAATAGCTTGTGAATGTTTTGTACAACTAAGTATTTTATAATTTGTAAACTATATTTCAATGAATAGTAATATTTTTATGAACCATGTTCAATGTTTTTTTAATAATATTCTATATTTTAAAATAATTAGATGGTTTGAATATATATTGCTTAACTGTAAATATATAATAACTGTAAATTATTTCACACAATTTACGTAATCTTATAAATATTATAGTACCTATATATATAGAAACGATTATATATATATATATATATATATATATATATATATATATATATATATATATATATTATATATATATATATATATATATATATATATATATATATCCTTCATTTTGTTAATAGTGTTAACTATTAATACTGAGGTGTTGAAAGGAGAGAGTTCCGAGGCTGATGTGGACCAATTAAATTTCTACAAAAATGACGTGTAGGCCTGTGGTTCATAGGAGGTTTATTTTGGGAGGAGTCAAGATTTTGAACAGGTATAAATGAAAACCTTTTTTTCTATTTTTGTAAATATTTTTTTGTACAATTTTTCTCGCCTAATATTCCTCCGGATCTCCATTTTTTCTCACCGAGAAATCTATGAAAATTCAAACTTCGTAAAACTTCTCCAGCATAATTCTCCAATTTTTTGTGAATTTTTTTGATATGATCCTATTCGATTCTAATTGATTTGATCCTATTTCTGTTTGTAAATAAATTAAGAATATAACGAATACAGATAATATACATTCAAAATAACAGTTTAAAATGGAAACAAGAATTTTGGTTTTAATTATATTTTTCGCATCTCGAATGAATATGATAACCTTATCAAATATGAATTTGATATCACTTAAGGGGTCCTTAATATTTTCACAATCTCGGTTATCTTCGGGTTTGAACGTCACATTAAGGGTAATTTACTATATTTAACAATTAATCCCGTGAATTTCATGTATAAATACACTCGAACACTATTCATTATGAAAAATGATGTAATATAAATAGAAATATACCAGAACTTGAACGATTTTTATATTGGAACGATACGCCACATAGTTTTAAAATACAATCATACTTTAAGATTTTTTATTTTATTTTTATATCTATCACAAATCTTTCAAAGTATCATTATAAAACGCGCGTACAATGCACAAGTCATCTTTATTTCACAATATTGATAGTTAAGAGCATAAAGGGTTGAAAATTATTTGTTGCGACGAAAATGATATCATTTTAAACAAAACAACTAATGTAGCATAAAATTTTAAAATATAAAGTGAACAACTTATTGAATATGATATAATAATTCACATTCTTAATTATTTTTTTGATAAATTTCATCTATTTTATATTTTTTATATTTGCCCGCGATTTTCGCGGGCTTTCACACTAGTTTGATTGATTGTGATATGGTAGGTGAAAAAATGGAAAACAAACAATACTCACTATAACAATGAGTTTAGTAGGAAGGACAGAAGTCATCCATATATATTCTATTTTCGTCAGTTTTGATCTAGCATAGATCAAAAGTGATGAGAGTTCTGACCTAGATTTCTTAGAATTCAACTTCTTTAAGGTATAAACGACTGATGAGAGTTCTGACCTTATCATGTCCAGTACTTCTTTAAGGCTAGCATCTCCAAACACAAAGAAACGTATTTTTTTCTCAAAGTCAACACAGAATAGTCACTTATTTTCTTCATTGCGTGTTCCCTTTTGAACAACCTTACTCTGATTCTCATAAAGTTCTTCATAAGTAGCAGCAAGGTCTTTAACATCACTAGCTTCTTATTTTTCATCAAGAAGAGAGTAGTTAAAGCAAAGAAATGTTAGATTCATAACGCTCAGTATTAGAGACATCTTTATCATCATCACAAATGATACACATAAGAAAATTATTTAAATACTCATGAGAATTCTCTACAGTACCTTATTCTTCCTAATCCTCACTCACAGTGATTTTCAAGTTCCTATATCATTTGCATAGATTGTTGGCGCATACATGTTTGTGATGGCCAAAACCACCACATTCACGACACTAGACATTGTTCATTAATCTCGATCTATACTGGTTTTGATATTTAGACTTGTAATTTTCAATATAATTATCAGCCTCATCCTTCTTCTTATGAATGGTATTTGTCATTTGTGGAGATTATCCAATTATTCATTAAGGGGAAGTTGTTGAAAAGGGCTTGTTCTTATTCACTAGCTTCTTCAGATTGCTCTTTCTTTTCAGAAAGTCACTAATAAGGATAAATGAAACAATTTTAAAATTGGAGCCATCTTGACTAATATATTTTGTTAGATAATTGTATTAGAAAGTTTAAAATCTGACTAATATATTTTGTTAAATATTTGATTGATTGTGATATGGTAGGTGAAAAAATGGAAAACAAACAATACTCACTACAACAATGAGTTTAGTAGGAAGGACAGAAGTCATCCATATATATTCTGTTTTTGTCATTTTTGATTTATTCTGTTCCAAAAACTCATATACTAATAGGCACGACTTGTCGTGACAATTATTTGAAATTTTTCATTTCAAAAACCTCGTGTCGATAAGTGTGGAGGAGCGATCACGTCGCACATACTGCAAAGACATGTTGTCCCAAAAGAACCCTTCTAGAATAGTATTGTTTCTAGAACAGATTTAATGAAACCTTTCTAGAAAGTGAGGTTTCTATAACAAATATTTTAATAACCATTCTAGAAAGTCGAAAAAAAATCTAAATAAATGCAAATGAAAGGCCAGAGCCAAAAATTACACAAAAATCCATAAATACTAAATATTGTAAATATATTAATAATTTCACCAACAAAAACACCAAATCATCAATAGTACATATTGTGCATATATTAATTAGTTCACCCATAAATATACCAAAATCAATAACATCAACAAAGAATTTATCTAAAACGGAAACTATAAGAACGGAAAAATATTACAAGTATTACCGCCATATCTCATCTTTTTCACATAACGCTAGATTCCACTATTTGATGGGAAGGTGTCAATATTTATTAAGGATCATTGTGAAAAGTAAAATCACACATACTTGAATTTTCAACAGTTGAAAGATCGTGAACTATGAGATGGAGAGGATCGTGTTCGAACGAAGACAATAAATTTGCTTGGGCAGAAGAAGTGGATGGAAATATAAAACCAAACCGGTCGACGTGGTATCCGATGAAGCAGTATCATCATCATCATCATCCGGGTCAACTTTAGCAATGAAATTTGAAGCTGATCTCGAGTTGGATGAGTTACATAAAATCATTTTGAGCTCCGAAACCTAGCTGAACATGTTGTATATCATCGATGGCACACGAGATATATCTATTATAAGTTAAAATCACAAGTAAGATTCTCAGATGTTTTCTGTAATTAGGCAAAATAAGCAACTGAAATTAAATTAATTCAGCTTTAGGCACTAAAATCAAATTAGACAATTGTCATGTTCTTAGAGTATGAATAGTGTTATAAAGTTTGAGTGGAGAAAATGACGATATTATAATTCCGTGTACCTTGAGCAACATCTCCAGCGATTCGTTTGAGCGGCATAAAATTGCTACCATATGAGGGGAAGCAGAATGTGGAGAAAAGACATTTGGTTACAAAAAAGTATATCAAGGTCCATCAAAGAAGCTTTAAAAAAACATAAGGTTCTAAACCCAAGCATCATTCAAAATTATAAATACCCCCGTATGGTAAATCACAAATAACCTCTCGAGATTAGCGCGTTCTTAAATAATACTTTACATATATATTGAACGAAACTTGTAATATAGAAACAAACATCAAATGATTTTATAAATAATATTCAAAGATGCGACTCAGGGTTGGGTTTGCTTATATTAGCAACACCACGTATTAGAAACCGAAAAGACCCGACGTTTCCACATTCACTAGTGCAGAAATAGCTTACTAGAACTGACATTCTAGAGCATATCAGACGACTACGTTCTAAAATGTCGTCCGGTGGTATTTTTGTAATAAAAAAATCATATACTTGAATAGCTTTTACAATATACGTTCTAAATAATTGGAGACTAACTATATCTAGAATGTATATTGTAAAACCCATTCTAAAATATTCACTTTTTAGAACGTATATTTTAAATATGTACTGGTATGTTCAGTTATTTAGAACTTCTATTATGAATACGTTCTAATATGTTCAATATTTTAGAATGTATTGTTGTATTTAACATTCTGGATTGTAAATTAATATTTTTAATTTTTCATCACCTAATATCAATTTTTAATATGTATTGTGATTTTGTTATGGGTTATTGTTGTTAAAGTTTCTCATATGTTCATTTTCTTGCAGTATTTATATTTTTGCTTCTCGTTTGTGTATGGATCTTGATTGATTTCTTGGAATTTACTTATTATGTTGAATTTAGGGATATTTCATTTATTGAGGTAAATTCCGCAGATATGTGATCATATGGTTCTTTTTGTAGGGTTTTTGTTTTTAGTTTGAAAAGTAGCCATTGAGAATTATAATTTTCCCATTCTGTTAGTATTTGATATATATCCAGCAATGTACTATCCCTAATTATTTTGCTGAAGTCTCATCCTTGGTTTAATTATACCATGTTCGTTGTCTATTGTAAGTAAGTGGATGTGTGATGTATGTTACCATAATTTCTTGAATTCTGGAAAAGGTGATCTATATAAAAACTCATTGTAACTTTGATATTAAGATCCTTTATTTACATTCCTGGTTAATTTTGATGGCATTTTTCAGTAGGGTAAAACGATGTGGATCAGTGAACACAATGGTATCATTTATCTTGTGGATCATCGACTTTTATTGGGTTATCTCAAAGGTGATAGTCTTTTAAATGATACTCTTCATAAACATTTCAATTCCAGATCAGCTTTGACTTTAATTTTTGATTATTTGATATGCTTGTTGTTGGATCACTATTTACTGTCGATTAGTTTGTGGACCATGGATATCTAGTGTTGATTTCGGTATGTCCTTTGTGAAGAATTTTTGTGATGTTTACTTAATTTTGTATTTAAAATATTGCTGAAGATTAGAACATTTTCTGATTTATTTATCTCCGTAAAGCTAATAGATGTGAAGATGAGATATGGTAATCACCAATTTTGCAAACACATCGAGTTTGCATACACGTCGAGGCCTGGAAGCTTAAGTTTTGAAGATTACAATCTCAGTGTCCCGGCGGGGAAGACAATGGATTTTGTAAGTTCTATCCCTTGATTGATTATATATTGCTAAGCAGTGTCTTTTTTCTGTTCTGGAAACGAGGACAGGGTAATATCACGCCTAAAACATTATCTACCTCAGACATATTAATTTTACTTTTCAACGATACCTAACATGTCTAGTGGTAAAATATCTTAATGTTTATTTAAATGTTATTTTTACCTAAATATCTTAATTCACATTTTATTTTTACCTAAATCATTTTATCTTAATGTTATTTGATCAAAGCAACGTGTATTGACTTAATGATAATCGTGATGCGGTAAAGGCACTCACATGGAGCACTTACGATGAAAACGTGATGATGGATCAATCAAGATGTGGAATATGCATGAACCTGTATTAGTAGCACCAACACTAATGCACAGGCAAGTTAGACAATATATATATATATATATATTATATAATATATATATATATATATATATATATATATATATATATATATATATATATATATATATAACTTGCCTGTGCATTAGTGTTGGTGCTACTAATACAGGTTCATGCATATTCCACATCTTGATTGATCCATCATCACGTTTTCATCGTAAGTGCTCCATGTGAGTGTATATATATATATATATGGGTGGGTTCAAATAGAACCATGTCATTATATGCGAACCTGCGAACTAGTGCTTTTATTATATACCAGCAGTGCTTTATTATACAATCACAGTGCATTATTAATATTTTCAGTTATATACACCAGAAGTGCTTTTATTAAATAATTCTAATACTTTTAATCAAATAAGAAAATACACAAAAAATATGATCCATCCATTTAATTAAATCTAAGGCTTATAATTGACCGTAGGTTCACATATAATGACATGGTTCTCATTTGAACCTAATTCTATATATATATATATATATATATATATATATATATATATATATATATATATATATATATATATATATATATATATCCTTAAAAGTCCGAAAATTTCTGTTAACTTTTGTTTTGCCTAAATTGCCCCTGTTTATAATGGTTAAATTGTCTTTGATTATTAATTAATTAATGTAAAATGTCTTTGCCTCTTATTTTCGTATTCACATGAGAAAAATTGTCTTTGCCTCTTGTTTAATTACTTTGCCTCAAACGTCTTCTATTCATGAATGTAAAAGGTCTTTGCCTCACATTTTTGTATTCCCAGGAATTCAAAAAAAAACGCATGCAATGGATAGTATATTAAATAAGTATTGTAAGAGTCATTGTGAAACTCATAMGYCACATTMTTTGTGAGTATGCAATAAACTGGAATTACCTTCCCATTACGGTCCATCTCCATTCATCATATTTTGTTAATTTTCTTATTTTACAACACTCTTCATTGTTATCAGATTTCATACTCTCGAATTTTAATATATTTTTCAAGAGATGGAAGAAATTCATTCGTATTTCCTTAGAACTCGGATTTTAACTTTCTTCAAGAGACAGAAGAGAATCATTCGTATTTCCAGGTTGGTATTCTACATTTTTTTTTAAGATTTAGTTTCTTGTTAGTTTATATATATTTTATGTTTTGTCTGCAATTTTTATTCCTTCATCTTATTTCATTTAAGTCATATTTTTTTTCTTGCCAATTCAAAGCCACAATCAACATAACCTACCTGTTATCAAAAGATTAGAACCTGTTTCCACCCTTAGATTCAAATCCTCAACCAACACATTACCAGTGGGGGTAACAACCTGAAAGATCCAATGTGCTTCAAGTATCATAGATAGGAAGAGAATAATAGAATAAATGAAATACCTTGACACCATCAAACTCAATGTAATTTGCCTCGGTAATGGAGTTCTTGCTCCCATCAGCCTGTTAAGTAGATGCATCTCGAGCAGCTAACTCTCTAGATACACCCATGAGTTCATGAGTACGATCTGCGTAACCACTGCATAATAAAAGAATAAGTTTACTTGCATAAATATATGACAGATAATCTAACTAGCACAATCATTCTCAACTCTAAAGCAATTTAACGGTAATACTCTGTCTCAAGATAAAATCATCACAATAAGTACCAAGTGTTGACAAATGCACAAAATGAACCATCATAAAGAATTTATCTTCACTACACATAACAGTACAATAATTTCATCCGCACAGATTGTGTCCGAAGTTCATCAGGACAAAGTTCTCTACCAATTCTAAGGTGAATCACTCCAATTTTGGACAATGTCTATACATATTATATGAAGTTCTTATTGAAACATGAAATGAAGCCAAAAGAGCAGTCTGACCAAAACTAAGCAACCAAGCATGACATATAAATAAACGAACAGGCCAAAGCTTCAAAAGACATTTGTTTAGATAGCACAAGAACTCCGACTAAAGACCGAAAGCCCCTTGAATAACTAAAAATGGTTCAAACACTGCCAAATTAACAACCATGCCCTATTTAGTGGGTTTTGATTATTTTTTTAAAGATTGAAAAGTTGGAAATAATTTCGAACATAAACTTATTAAATCAGATAAATAGTAATGGAAGGGCCCTGCTCACATGCAGTGCAGCAAACTTTGGAGACTTTCCAACATGTGATGCTTTCCACTAGTTTTCAGGATCTCTTCCCATAGAGCAGCTCAATGTTTAAATTGAAAAAGGAAAAGTAGAAATCTCAAAGTAAGCACATTATAAAGAAATTTAAAAAAAATAATTCACCCTATGCACCATTAAGAAAAGGTTGGTCTCCTTGAGAGTTTAATGTGTAGAAAACAGAAATTAAGTACCTAAGGCTTTGGGAACTTAACAACTACAACAATCATATACTGAAAATAGTATAATTAATCATACATAATTTGTTTGACAAATAATTTGAACTAGCAATACCTCAGGCGATTGAGCCGTCTCGAACTCATAGAAAGAGTTCCCAGAATGAAATTATGATATCTTAAATTGTGTAACATCTCTGCTCGTCCTAAGGTAGAAGAGTCAGGTCTTAAATTTCCAGAGAAAAATGGCTCAATAAGCAACAGTAGCACCAAGATACTTGAGTAAGAAATCTTGAATCATGCCAAACCACCAATGGTCATGAAAGTCAAAAACTTCTTCCGAATGTGAAACTCTTCTCTATTTTCTCCACCATATAGAGCTATTATTTATGCATGGGTCCTTAACCATGAATGTAACTGCCTATACTCCCCTTCTAGCTGCTGTTCTTTGGACATAAGTTTCCCAAATGCTGGCGAAAATTCAATTTGGGGTGAAATCTGTATAGTAGATTCTGTATAATTCATTTAAGTTAATGTTTCCATACACTTAATGTTTTGGTTTTTTCATTAAAACTTAAAATTAGAAAAAAGTATAATATATATATATATATATCAAAACAATGGTCCTTCACTGCTATGTACCTAATAAAGAACATACCTTTTCACTTTATATGTTGCCACATATATGTTGTTTAAAGATATTTTCTACTCTTTAATAGAGGATTTAAATAGTTACGACTTTCATGGGAAGTTCATGGCTTATTCCAAAAAAAAATAAAAAGTGTCTACGTAAAAGCATAGGGCGATTCGTCATAGGAGATAAGAAACCGGTTGTCGTGATGTAAAAAAATATTAAAATTTGAAATACATGTATTTCTACAGTTAATAGATTTTAGTCATTGGTAATTATTTTTTAATTAAAATGATGTTGTCTCATCTCTATAATTGATTGACTCTCGTGATGCATGAATTATTTTTAGTTAAATGTATGTGTACCTCTTAAATTTCTTAGATGTTAGATTACCTTATAAGCCTCTTCTTTAGCTCAACCCATATTGTTTGGTATAATATAATGTGTAGTGTAGTCTTTATATTGACATGTTCGTTGTAAGGACCATTACACTTTGATAGCACCATTAATATTATAATTATAATTATAATGAGTTAATATCACATTATTGGCAATATTTAATGAAATGTAACTAACCTGACTGAATACCTTCCAAATTAATTCATTCATATTGCTGACATAATTAGAGATTTTTGGAATTCTCGAGATAATACAAACCAAACCACACTATAAGGATTCGACTGATTCCAAAACACTCCTCGATTCACTCACAATTATATATTTGTTGTTGTCAATATATTTGGGGTGCTGAAAAATTTGTAGCGCATTTTACTGCTTTTAAGGTAAGAGCATCTCTTTTTTACTTGGGAGGGAATATGAGATCAATATTAATTTATTTTCTGCTGAAATAACGTGATTTTTTGTTTCTTTTGCTTTTATTTAATTATATGTTCTTGTAGTACATAGTTTTGGAGAAATACTTTAATGGAAGTATATGATGAATCATGACAAAAATAAAACAAAGAAGTGAGTTTTTCATTAAATATGTTTTGGTTATTATAAAATTCTCAAAAAAATCTGGATTATCCTTTTTTAAAAACCAACTTTGGGTTGAATAAAATAGATATTAAAAATAAAATAAAAAAGGTCAAACTGAGCTGAACCCCAAAACTCTTACGTACCTCATATTCTAATTTTAAATATATTTGATTGCAGGAACAACTATATCAATGGAGAATTCAACCCCTTTAAGGTTTTTGAAGATAAATCAAAAGGCATTCACATTACGACTGAATCCTTCAAGAGTTGGATCCGAAATAACCTGCAGACAAAAACTTTCTACCAGGATCCGTAAAATGGTTATGAAAGATGAAGAAGTAAACAAATATAAACTATAATCTTTTATGTTTAATCAATTATTTTATTTAGTAATACAAAATTTCAATTTTTGGCAGGGGGTCAAGATTGGAGTGACAATATTCAACGACGACATCAGTTTCTTTCACGGAAAATTAGATGTTAACAACACTTACATAATTTCAAATGGAGAAGTTAGAAAAGTAAATCAAGAATATCCAAATCCACATCCGGAAATGGAATTGATCTTCCAAAAAAGTATTATGGTGAAGGACGCGGAAGAGCCAATTGGAAATGAAATGGAATACACATTTGTAGAGTTCAAGGATATACACCTTGAACTTCACAAAAATGGAATATGTATAATTTTTGAGAACCTTTTCCATGTTTGAATATTATCTACATAATCTTATAATGTTACATTATGCCATACAGATGTATGTGGAATTTCATAATGTTAAAGAACCCAAAAAAATCTCAACTCCAAGTTCTTCAATGAGGTGGGCGAGGGAGATTACAATCATCAATAAAGAGTAAGGACCAATATTTTTACATAAACATCTATATATTTTTTACTATTTTAAATTTTTAATGAAAAACAAAGACAATAGATGACTGCAAGAACTAACTTAAAGGAGTCTAATACCTACTATGCAGATTTCACCCCATGATTGTTAGTCTGTGGGAAGATTTGGCAACAAAGGAAGAACAAGGGTTGGCTGAAATACTTCAAGAAAAAACAATAATTGCACTCTCTAAAGTCACTCCAAAGTTATACCTTGGTAAAAAGAAATACCTGCATTTTTTATGTTAGCGTGAATAAGTAATGTATTTACTTTTTTTTATTAATTTTTTAATTATTTTTAGGGGAGTTGCAACTTCAAGTACAACATCGTCAACTCTACAAATAGATTCGGACTGTCACAAATCTAAACATTTGAAACAAGGGTAGTTAAAATTATTAAATATACAAACCACAATGATCGAATTTCATAATCATGCACGTCATTTTTTTCTACTTTTAAAACAGCTTGCGTGCAATTCATAATTTTTTGGAAGTCCGCCAAAAAACAATTATTGAAAGGATGAAATTTGCAAAAGAAGTCAGCCTCAGTGATATCATTGCCAATCAAAATACATTAACTAAGGTAAAACTATTTTGGACATTATTTGAGGAAGTAGCCACTATGTTTATTGGATGCCCAAATCTTGAGTATCAAAAATCAATTGAAAAGGTAACAATATTTTATATAAATAATTTTATTTTATATATATATATATATAGGGGTGGGTTCAAATGAGAACCTGTCATTATATGTGAACCTAGGGACTTATATTGACCATCAGATTGGATAATCTTGATGGTTGAGATTGTGACATGTCAGCAAGGTAATAATGTAAATTACTGCATTAAATAATTAAAAAGGGTATTTTGGACATATAATGACGTTTATAAAGGGCACTACATTTCTCTTTAGAAAGCACAATGAATAAAGGAAGAAAACACTACGATTGTATACAAAAAGCATCACAAATTTCTTCTATAACTGCAAATTCAAAAATTTGAAAATAAAACTCAAATCTTCAACGAACCATAACTTTTTCGATTTTTATACATTTTTAATGAAATATATATCAAATTAATCACATTCTCAAGATCTACGATTTAAGATACATATTGCATGTTTTAAAATGTAAAAAAATATATATATAATTAAATTAAAAAAACTGGATAGTAAAAGCATCGCATATGACTAATTTTAGCACTATAGTACTGTATAAAAAGCACCATGAATCTGGACATATAGTTGCACTGTGCAAAATTGGAGTGCTTTTCTTATATTGTTGCAGTGTTTTTGTACTACACTAAACACTGCTTTTTGCGAATAAAAATAATCGGTCAGCATAGCCGCCGAGTTTCACCATCGCCACCGTTCAAAATCCTCACCGCCTCGCCTATTTTCACCATCGTCGCCGTTCGAAATCCAACCCCAAAACCCCGGGTCGAAACCTGCTCGATAAAAATTTAGAGCCGCCAAGGGAGAACCCCACCGCAGCCATCTGAATCAACCCCTCCGTCAACCTCCGCTGCCACTCGCGGCCCGAACTCCAGGCCCGAACGCCATCGCCACCTCAGTCAACCTCCGTTGCAAGTCCAATTCCAAAATCCCCGGTCGAAACCTGTTCGACAAAAATTCAGAGCCGCCGAGGGATAGCCCCACTGCAGCCATCCAAATCAACCCCTCTATCAACCTCCGCTGCCACTCGCGGCCCGAATTCCAGGCCCGAACGCCATCACCACCTCCGTCAACCTACATTGTGAATCATCATCGATAGGGGAGAAGGCTTCACCATTTGGACGCGAGCACCGCCGCTGGCCGCCCATTTTCGCCGCTGATCCAGACCTCCACCGAACGGAAGCGGGCTCAGCCATTTTTGCCTCTGGCTGCCCATTTTTTCTGCTGCCCTCGCAGGCACCGCCTTCAGTTTGAACCACTGCCGCCAGGGGTTTTATCACCGCCTACACATACGGCCGCTTGAATTTCCACCGCCTACACAAATTTGAAACCATTCGACAGCAGCGCAGCCGTGTGTTCAACCGATTCGAGGTTGTCACCGCCCACATACGGCGGTGAGTTCAGCCGATTCAAGGTCGTCGCCACCCACTACTTCGGCAACCCTCTGATTCTGGTGGAGGCGGCGGATAAAATTGTTAGGGTTAAGAAGTCGTGGGTTTGGGGAAGATACGGGGTAGAGACGCAGATTAGGATTGGGTTTTAATTTTGATTCATAGCCTTTGTGAAATTACATAAACACCCTTTCCTATCATATAATTAATTTAATGAAATTAAAAAAATAGAGAAAATCTGGTCTACACATATTATTAGATCTAAGGCCGAGATGAGTCCCTAGGTTCACATATAATGACGGGGTTCACATATAATTAGGTTCAAATGAGAACCACGTCAATATATGCGAACCTAGGGACCAATCCAGGCCGTAGATTAAATAGGATCAATGGTTAAAATAAAAAGAAACCTTTGACTCTAATTCAAGCATAATGGGGGTAATTTCGTATTTTTAAAATCTGATCAATTAATACGTTCCAGAATAACGTATATTCTCTTTAATACAATAAGGAAGTATCCAATCTCCATGCTGACAAGAAATATCCAACATCCCTTTGCGCTGAATCACCATAATCATCGGTTCATTCTTCTCAACCCCTTGACGGCGTAATTCGGAACATGGAATCAACAGGTTTGTGCCCATCTCCCTACAGTATTCATTTTTTTTTCTGCAAAATATCTTATAAAACTAATCTTTTTTTTACACCATATCTACGAACGGCGATGGTAAAACTGATCATAGTGAAAAAACAAAAGCAACTAGGGTTAACATGGACAGCTTACTCCATAGATGAACGAATAAAAATAAAAAGAAAAAGAAAAAAGAAAAAAGGAAAACCTGTGTTTTACGACCAGATTTGCAGTTGACGTTTATTGTAATTCTGACCTCATTTTTAAAATTATTATTTTACTTAAATTTGAGTTGTCATTGTAGAACTCCAGTTTATGTTTTCTTAAATTATTATTTTCCGTCGTTTCTGAAGATGTTGGAAAGCACCCTACACTAATCCCAAACAGCACCGGAGGTTTTCAAACAAGCACTAACTGGTCAATATCACGACCAGATTTTCATGTTTTTTTAATGAGACAATTAATCGCGCAATATTCTATAGAAAACACCATTTAATTATTTTTAAAGCACCAATATATACGACAAATCCCTAAAAGCACTGTATGACTTTTAAAGCAATATATGATGATATTTTTTACAGAACCGTATTATAATTTTTTTTTTATGCGTGTTTCATTTATTCGCAGGCACTAACGAGTGTAGTGAAAGGACCGAGTATCACGTCGAGATATCACCTGGACTAATCGAGTCTTACGTGTCGTACTGTGAATTGAATTATAAGCCTTTCGAGGGAAAAAATTTACGTCATTAGACGACAGTATCAAGTTCTATAAAAATTACGCCTCGAAGTGTGGTTTCGATGTTCGTCTGGGATCGGAAAAAAAGTACCGCGATAACACTATCATGCTCAAAACTATTTATTATAATAGAGAGGGCGAGAAGCTAGTCGCCCCTCCTACTAGCGAAAGTGTCTGTGTGAGAACGAAAACATAAGTGAAAGCCCTCTGGAAAAAAAGTACGCCTAACGTCCAAGCGATGTGGGTGCATGGCACGTGTCAAGTTCAAGTTTTGTCTCGGTGAAGGTTATGTTGTTAACGAGTTTATCGAATATTATCATCATATGTTAGTTTCTGAACCATACAAGCCATTCCTTAAAGAGAATAGAAATCTAGATCCTGCTCATAAGCAATTCATGTTGAGTTGTGCTAAGGCGAATATCAGTGCAACGAGATCGTATAGGCTTTTTAAGGAAGTTGTTGGTGGGTATTCGAATATAGGTTGTACGAAAGTTAAATTCAAAAACTTTGCACGTGATTTGAAAGCATATGTTGTTGGGTTTGACGCTCAAATGTTGTTGGAGAAGTTTTTTAGGAAGAAATAATTGCACCCAGCATTTGTCTTCAATTATGCAGTTGACGAGCACGATAAGTTGACTCGGTTATTTTGGGCTGACCCCACTTGTAGGAGGAACTTTGCTGCCTTCGGAGATATTGTGTCGTTTGATGCCACGTACTCGACAAACAGGTTTTAATTTTCCCTAGTTGAGTTTTGAAAAATTAAATAGGTTTTTGCATGTTTATATAACTAACTTAACTTGTTTTCACCACTTCTCAGAAAAAAAAATTATATATATATATTATTAATTAAAAAATAGAATTCATTGGTGCTCTTTTTTCATTAGTTGTTTTACAAATGTTTTTTTTCCAACATAACCACAAGATTATGTTTTTAATATGTATACCTGTGGTTACACACCATTTACAGTGCAGTACACCCAATGGAAAGCACAAGAATAAATATCAAAAATGGTGTATACTGCATCACGGTTATCAGTGTTTTTGATATTTAATTAATGGAAAGCAGACTTTAATTAATAAACGTTTTGGGTGTATACTGCTTCATAATGGAAAGCAGACTTTAACTAATAAATACCAATGGGTATACTGATTCAGCGGTTATCAATGTTTTTTATATTTATTCCTGTGCTTTCCATTGGGTATACTGCACTCTAAATGTTGTGTAACCACAGGAATAAATATCAAAAACATAATCTTGTGGAACGTATTAATGGAAAGCAGACTTTAATCTTATTTTATTCATTTTAATATTAGGTATAATATGATATTCGCTCTGTTTACTGGGAAAGACAATCACGGTAAATGTGTTTCATTTGGTATCGGGTTGTTGTCAAGTGAAGATGTTGGCGTGTATGCATGGCTCTTTGAAAAATTTATGGCATGCATGGGTCGTAGTCCATCAATGATTACAACCAAGAACCGACGATGAAGATTTCAATCGAGAAGGTACTTGTCGGCACAAGACAACGCCTGTGTATGTGGCACATTATGAAGAAGGTTCTTGAAAAGGTGCCTGCTAATATGAAGAACGACCAATCATTCAAGGATAAACTGAGTTGTATTGTGTGGTTCGATATCCTCGAGCCTCCTGAGTTCGAAGCACAATGGAAGCAGGTCATGGTCGAGTTTGGGTTAATGGACAACACCTGGTTTAAATCATTGTTTGATATACGTGAAATGTGGATACCCGTGTACTTCAGGGATGTCCCAATGAGTCGGCTATTTAGAACTACGTCTATGTCGGAGAGCGAAAATGGTTTCTTCGGCGGTACACCAACCCTCGTGCTAACTTGTTAGAGTTTTATTTGAATATTGAAAGTGCTTTAGATTCACAGAGACACACACTTGATGCTATTAATAGTCAGGAAGAAACCAAGGTTCCTTATCTCGAAATGCCTTTAGCAATTGAAAAACACGCTTCGTCCATTTACACGGCTCTCATTTTCAGAGAAGTTCAATACGAGATTGTCGCTGCTTGTTTTGGTTGTCGTGTTGCAAGCGTAAATGAGAATGGAAATATGTTCTCATATGACGTCGAAGATCGTAGTTGTTTGTTCAAGGTTGCGTATGATAAGAGTGATGAGTCTGTTGTTTGTAGTTGCAAGAAATTCGTTAGGGAAGGGTTATTTTGCTCTCATATTTTTCTCATATTCAAAGAATTGAGAATTGAGAAGGTGCCCGATAAGTACATTGTTAGCCGTTGGACTAAATCTGCATTCAAGAACACCATGTACGATATGCAAGGTGTCACTGGTGGCCAAACTAATTGTATCGAGGAGAGTAAGCACTTATGAGTCAGATTATATCACTGGTGTCACTGCACCACAATACATGTTGTCATCACCTGGTGGATTCATATCGGTTGGGTTTTCAGCAACATCAATCTCCTCCTGTGTCAAACCGAGGCTGAAACTTGGCACCTCCACTTGATTAGAGTTGTACTTCATTTTCCTCCTAACACCATCCTCTATCTCTTCTATAATACCAAGATGATCTGCCTAGAACTCGTCATCACCCATCTCTTCAGTCCAGAGTGTGTCTTGGGCTCGGTCCGCCGGAGAAATATCTTGCTTACTGTAGCCCAAAAGTTTCTGTGTCGTAGATAAAACACGATTATAATTCAAATCATTGAGCAGTTCCTTTGGAGCTGACTGCACCATTTCCGAAATATCCGACAATACGTCGGCCATCACCTTTGCCTTTGCAAACAGCCTTTCCGTGAAGGCGTGCACATTACCCCCCTCCGGTACAACTGTGAGATTGTTCTTCTCAGTTCGTGGTGGAGGTTGAATCGCTTCATACACCTGCGTCTCCAGAGGTTCCAAACTATCGTACGGAAAATCGGCGCCAAAAACATTTGCAGCTACCTCCTGGTTCTCTCTTTTCTTCAACGAATCTTTATCCCATCCCTTTATCAATGGGAAAGCCCTCGGGACAGCTCGAGTGAACAACATAACCCGGTCAACGTACATCACCTATCATCATTTAATTAGTATTAGTATTTTAAGATTCCTGATTTGCATTTTTTTGTACGTATTTTTTGTTACCGTTTTGTGTCGCGCTTGCATGTGTTTTGTTTGATTTTATGTGTATTAGGAGTCATTTTGGCCGATTTTATTAGTTTTAGGTTTTCGTAACTTTTGTGCGGTTTTCTTTGGATTTTCGTTTATTTCTACTCGTTTTTGTCTTTATGGCCGTAGGATGATCGAAGAGATCCCGTACGCGCTCAGGACATCTCATTCGACTCGGATTAGAACAAGCAAGCAAGGGGACATAGCGCGAACGAGGAGCGACAGCCGACAGACGATTAGAGCAGAAACGAGAAAACGAGCCGGAGCTGCCTGTCAGTCGATTGACTGCACTCCAGTCGATCGACTGAAGGGTCGACTGGGATGTTGAAATCGAATGGCGGGCAGAATGTTTTGTGATTTTTGGGCATTTCAGTCGATCGACTGACACGCAATTTTTTGAGCCATTTTAACATTTTTGCCCCTGCGTTTTTGTATAAATAAGCTATCACTTTCCTTCACCTACCTTATCCTTCCTTGGCTGATTCTGAACCTCATTCAGTCTCTTCCAAGCTCATTTTCACTATTCCATTGCAAACCCTAGATATAATCCTTAGTTAGCTCCTTTAATTTAGCTTAGTTAATTAGCTAGTTAGTAGTTGTTCATAAGTGTTGGAGAAGGTGACATCTCTCTCATTTGTGGATTTTATTTTATGAAGTTGCTCTTGGTGTTTTGAAGATTGTACTCTACATTTGAAGCTTTTGGTTGGAATACAAATTGGTAGTAATGTTTCCCCTTCTCATTGTTGTTGTTCTTGGTTGTTATTATTGTTGTGTGTTGGTAGTTAATTTGTAGTTCGTGTTGTGTTCCTCTTAGCATTTTCAAGTTCTCTTCCAATTTCTAAATTACTTTCCTTCTTGCTTAAAACTCCATTGAAGCTTGCATGTTGAAGCTTTTTACGCTTTTTGTTCAAACAAACATTGGAGTCTTGAAAGTTATTAGTAGCTTCCCCTTTTAACACATTTGACTTTTACCTATTAAATGTTTTTGACTTCTTTTGAATTTAAGTTTGACTTTCCCTCCTTTTTAGCTTTTAAATTTACAAGCTTTCTTAGTTAATAGTTTTAATTTAATTAAGTTGTTAATTAGGTTTAATTTGTGTCATTAAATCTAGTTATTTTCAAGCAAGTTTTAAATTTCTTTCTCCTTGCTTCAATGTTTTTCAAACTCTCTTTTCAATTCAAGTTTAGTGATTACAACACAAAAAACCAAACCAATGATTAATGCTTTCTTAGATTAGATTAGTTTAACTAAGAATAACAAGAGATTAATCAAAAACACTTAACGCCGATTACATCTATCCTCGAGAGACACGACTCGGGAAAACTTACCGCTCTACAATCGACTTCGTACTATTGCGGAGAAGATTTCTTAGAGTGCTAAGAATTCTTCGATCACCAAGTAATCAACATCACCCTGTTTGATTAATCAATAGCATTTCAGTGCTTTGAAAAAATAAATGAAGTTATTTTTGAAAAACAAATTACGCGCCCTTTTAAAAAGGCATTTGCGATTCAGTGGTGCTGTGCGTCTCTTAATAGAAATAGAGGAATTTTCATAATAAAGAAAATTAACATTTCTTTTATGCATACTACAACGGTATGATCTTTTATTGATCGTGGAGACATTATCGTTAGGAATAGTATTGGCCCCCTGAATTCTTTCGTCTTGTTTTTGTCCCAGTCAAGCTTGCAGCTTATGAGCCTCATCAACGTGTATTCACACCAATTGATATTCACCACGTTTTCAACGTCATCTAAGTAGTCCAT
Organism: Phtheirospermum japonicum; assembly: GCA_014905375.1. NCBI lineage: Eukaryota > Viridiplantae > Streptophyta > Magnoliopsida > Lamiales > Orobanchaceae > Phtheirospermum > Phtheirospermum japonicum. The sequence continues at coordinate 91,074 of BMAC01000361.1, read as the reverse complement.
TATTTGCAGAAGCACGTAGCCATTGTGTGCAGCCTCAATTAGACAAGACGTAACTAGTATTAGGAATTGGCGCTTGAACCATACACCACCATCAGTCTCATTCACCATCTTTTGTGAAACTTCTTTCGGCAGAATCTAATCCTTTTTTTTCGTAAAGTATCTAGCCTAGGTATCCAACAACGCCGAGTGTTCGTGCCTTGGTTTCTTCTGAATAATTACTTGCCCCCTCAGCAGGCCAAGAGTGATGTGAACATTCATAGGATCAACATGGATCGTCTTGCCCTTCTGTAAACTCAGCTCACAACTTCTCAGATCGAAATTATCTAAAACCCAATAACACAATTTCTGTGGCAACACGGTAATATTCAGTTGTAGCAGTCCACCGAACCCCATCCCCTCGACCGCTGCAATTTGTCGTGGATTTATCTGCTTTATGGCATTCACTAAAATTCTAGGAGAAGTTCTGGTTTTGATTAATGGGTAATCTATGCCGACCATTTCGTTCTCGACATCATCTTCTTCATCCATTAATTTGACGTCTCCCTCACTAGCTCCATTCCAATTATTGAGCCCGCTCTCCACATCATTGTCATCTCTGTCATCGCCATCAGCTTCACCATGTACAGAAGTCAAAACTATCACACGGGCGGTTGGTACCCTTGAGGTTTCAAGTCGAACGGTGTTCGAAGCAAACAGTCCACCAGTCATAGGTAAGTGTTGGTTCGATAGACGGACAATTATCCGAATAGGTGCCGAATCAGCTGCAAGGTTTACAGTCCACTATGCGCTGTATTATTGCCATCCTTTATTTCAGTGTTCACAACATCATCCAGTTTTCTATTCACGTTGGCCACTTTGCGTTTTTTTGTTCATCCCCCTTATCTGCACAATTTATCCAGGTTACAATTTTTTCAAAACAGTTTTGTGCAATTAATAAAAAACATATATATCATCTCAAACATATATGCCAACAACTGGTGTACAAATACACACACTGAAATTTCAAATACTAATTTAAAAAATATATTATTAATAAAGCAGTTTTATAGAGAAAATAAAAGTATTGTATGGATTCAACGAGGCTATTACATAGATAAAACTAAAGCACTATACATATATATTAAGAGCCCTATACACAAGCACAATACACATGAGCATATTAAACAAACAAGAATTAATTAAAAGCACTAACACAACTTGTTATCTAAGCACTGTGATCAAATTACCTTCGCACATAAAACTATTACATCATCACTGGATATTACAAACACACATATTCAGAAGCTTTTTACACCTACACACATACTCAAAGCATCTGCTATTACAGACACGCATATTCAAAGAACCAAATGTACAAATCCAAACACATATATTCAAAAGCAACAACCACACACACTCAAAGCACCATCATATATAAAGCCTCATACATCATTGAAAACACTACAAAATAAAAGCCCTGTACGATTAGTCTCAAAGCACTGCAAATATATTATCTGAGGCACACTGGGTTATAATTCAAAGCATCACACACATTAAAAGCACTTACAATATATATCAAAAAGCACCACACACGTACTATATATATCTTTTTTTCACTGGATGGAGATGAAAGCAGTGGAAACATATTCCAAAAAGCATTCCTACAAACGTACTATCTAAAGCACAACAAAAAATGATTCAAAACACCATAAAATAATAAAAGCACTGAGAACATATGAAAAATACCAAACACATAACATTATTACACTTCATATGTCCAAGCAGTTCGAACATGCTCCGAAATGCCCTACGACTCTTGAAAATTAGTTTGGAAATTATAGCAATGTAAAAATAATACTTTTCAAAAATTAATTTTACCCCAACGCATACACCGGGTACCCCTTTTTTCAGCCCAAAACAGAAAAAAAAAATTAAGAGGAGCCCCCGCGAAATCGAGTTCAGGAATTCAATTGGAATTATTTTGGTTAATTGGAATTTCAGTCATTCAAACACAGTGGAATGATATTTTCAATTATATACTGATTTCTAGAGTTTATATAAAAAATCATGACTCATTTGGTTGAGATTGTACCTGTGACGCCCGCCGTCGCCGTCCGCCGAAGACCTCTGGACCGTCGGCCGTCGCTCTCCATCAGAAAACCTCGAACCTTTTCTCGAAACGCACAGTGAGAATTCTACACCGCGGTGAATTGCATGTATGAATGAGTTCTTTCTATGAGACCGACACAAATCCCAGTGAATTTTTTTGAATGAATATATGATACGGGATGCTTCATATTAAACTTGCCTTTTGGTGTTCCAAATATCACGGGGCTACATAAGTGGCGGGATTTGTACAATATTTTCTTAGGCCTAATTTGACCCTCCAAATTAATAAAGCAGCGTGGAAATTCAATTTTTTCCATTTTTAAACACACAATTTCAATAAAATCTGGCCTTTGGATTAAATTAATCACCGGTTCAGATTGGTCCCTAGGTTCGCATATATTGACGGGTTCTCATTCGAACCCAACCATATATATACGCACATACACAAAAAAAATCAATATAAATAAAAAAAATTGACAAAAGATAATCAATCAATTACTTCGATTATCAAATATAACACAGAATTTGAACAGGGTGAACATGAGTCGAAGATTTACAGAAAACTCATCTTGCAAACTTCATCAACGTTTCGCTTCTTTATTGCTTTGAATGAAAAAGTAAAAGTAGATGACAAAAAATTGATTGTGGTGGCCGAGGGACTCGAAAAGATTCAGCCCACTTCGAAGAATGACAACAAAAGGAAGGCAATTACAACTTCTGTAAACATCTAGCAAAGCAATAATAATGATGGGAAGAAGAATGCAACGAAAATGGGGAAAGCAAGTGAAAAGGGTAAAAACACACAAATAAATCAAGTTATTGCAGAGATTGAAGTTTTAAGTGATGAAGAGACTCTACAAACCATGAGGAACAAATGCGCGAAGAAACTATCAAATTCAAGGAAAATAAAAAGTTTAGCTGAAATTAAAAAAGAAAAAGCATGACGAACTTGGGAAAATGGAATAAATTCGCTCTTACTTTATGCTTTCATGGACAATTCATGTGTTTCAAACTATTTAAATAGTTTTAAATAAAGTTATTTGAAAAAAAATGTGTTCCACATAAATTCATTCAATGATACAAATTCTTAATGGCTTAACAAATAGTGATTTGTTCCGATCAACAAAACTTATAAGTTGCTAGCATGAAAATTTCTCGAAATATTTAACTAATGCCGATAACATTTATAATGTAAAATTAACAAAAAATTAATTTAATTATTAAATAAGTTTAATTACAAAAATCAACTAACCTTAATAATTGAAAATAAAAAAAAAATAAAAAATAATCTAAATAAAATCATAAGAAACACGTGCAATGCACGTGCGCCTTAGTTTCAAGATAAAAGAGTGCCTCCGGTAATTGACCCTGTGCTTTAAAACTTTACCCCACATAAACATAGTACAAAAAATAGGCCCGATCCCCCTTTAGCCCATGGAAATATTGCCCAGCCCTGGCTGGAAACCGAGTTCGGTTAAATTGACAGCTCAACAAATGATTGTCACTCGAACAAACAAGACTAATAATAAAATAAAAGGAAGGTGAAAATCAAGATTTAGACACTATTTATGAAAAACAAATACTACTTGATCAATTTTACACTACAGCAACCAAGAATTTCTCTGTGAGCGTTGAAAATGGAGACGATAGAGCACAAGTACGTACAAGTCAATGGTTTGAAGCTCCACGTGGCGGAGATCGGGAGCGTATCATTGCCGGCGGTGGTGTTCCTGCACGGATTCCCAGAAATATGGTACTCTTGGCGCCACCAGATGATCGCCGTCGCCGGATCCGGGTTCAGAGCAATCGCACCCGACTACAGAGGGTACGGCCTATCCGACCCACCGCCCGAGCCCGAGAATGCCACGTTCCTGGACCTCATCTCTGATCTGCTCTCACTGCTTGATGCTCTTAACCTCTCCAAGGTACACGATCGGATTTTTATATTAGGATCGTCTTGCCTTTTCTTTTCTTTTCCTTTTTTTTTTGTTTGGTTTCTAGTGATTTAATTTTCCGGGTATAAACATTCTGATTACTGCACTTCAATTAGTCAAGACTGAAGTCAGTAGGTTAATAGCATGCTCTTCAAAAAAAAACAAAAAGTTTAATAATGAGATTGAGGTACTTGTATAGCATTTATTGAGAAATTCATGGCAAATAATAGATCTTTAAAAAAAATTTGATCATAAAGTTTAAACACATTTTTTTGTGGATGAACTTTGATTCGACAAGTGAAAAAAGAAAATAGTAAATATGTGTAAAAGTATCAAGTTAAGCGAGTTTGATTCTTGTTTGGTTCAAACTCGATCGAACGCAAGCAAACATTCTGCTCTACTCGACTCATTTATACGCCAGAGACCTATACATGAACTGGTATTCTAATTGCTCTATGCAAAATACTATTTATGCAGGTTTTTCTGATTGGTAAAGATTTTGGAGCTGCAGTGGTATCCATGTTCACCCTTCTCCACCAGGACAGGGTGTTGGGCTTCGTGACAATGGGTGTCCCGTTTATGCCGCCGCGTCCGCCCACATTCCATCAGAGCCTCCCTGAGGGCTTCTACATTGCAAGATGGAAGGTTCACTTATATTATAACTTAAAAATGGTTAATTTCAAAAATTACCCTAATAACAACAAAACCCAACTATGTTTCAACATTACAAATAATGTTAGTCACTCCTTAATTTTAACACTAAATCGATCAAAGTCAAACTTAAGGGGTATTTTTGTAACTTCAGAAATTAGCTGGTGTTTGTAATTAGGTCAAACCTCAATGGTACTTTTTGTAATTATCCCTAATTTATAAGCATAAATCCTCCACATTGAGCTTCTTCATTAACTCTCTTGGATAATATTTAATTTACTCTTACAGGAGCCAGGACGCGCCGAAGCTGATTTTGGTCGACTTGATGCCGAGACGGTCGTTAGGAATGTGTATGTCTTGTTCTCCAAGAGTGAGATACCAATAGCACAAGAAAACCAGGAGATCATGGACTTGGTGGAACCAAACACTCCTTTACCTTATTGGTTCACCGACGAAGACCTTGCTGCCTATGGAGCCTTGTACGAGAAATCAGGTTTCAGAACTGCACTTCAGGTTCCTTACAGGTACTGTAATGTTAATTACAAAAAAAAAAAAAAAAAAAAAGTCTCTTTCAAAATTACTTATACCTTTGTGTTTTACATGCTCAAATGGGGTACTTGTTGAGCTTTTGTAATTTACCAGTCTTTAACCTACCTACTTTGTTATTGAATTTATCGATAGCGGAATTTGAGAATGGCTTTGTTGATGACTTTAGAGGTAATTGTGTTTTATTGTAGGTCAATGGGGACACAGTATGATATATCAGATCCTAAAGTCGATGTTCCGGCTTTGCTGATAATGGGGGAGAAGGATTATGTGCTCAAATTTCCAGGAATAGAGGATTACATTAGGAGTGGAACAGTAAAATCGTTTGTGCCCAATTTGGAGATCGTATTCTTGCCCGAAGGAACTCATTTTGTTCAAGAGCAATCACCGGAGGAGGTGAACAGCCTCATCCTTAACTTCCTCAAAAGCCACAATTAGTCACCAGACTCGGGTGGAATATTGTAATGTGTAATATGAGAATTCCCGCTCTCGATTTTCTCTTCTTTGATTTGGGGCGACTTATTATGTGCCATTGTTACGTAAGAATTCTTCTAGGCTATGTTTGGACTAGAAGTTTAAATACCGGATTTAGAATTCGAATACTCTTTGTTATAAAACTCAAATTCTAAATACTCAACCAACAATTTATTAAATCTAATACCTAATCTATATTTATTATATTTATAGTCTCTTCTCTCATTTATCCGTCTTTAATCTCACATTTCAAAATTTAAATAAATACAATATAATAATACAAATATTTTGACATCTTAAAAAAAGTTAAAAAAATCTCAATCCTACGTGCCCTTAAATTTTCTATTACACTATCCATTTGACTTTTAGACACAAATAAACAACTCTAAACATATTCGTCAAACACTCTTAATTTATTCAGCCTTTACTTCAAGAAGCCTAACACTCTTAACTTATTCAACGTTTCCTACTTCAAGAAGCCTGCGCGTGGGATGCAAATGCTATCAATGTTTTATCCTCAATTATTTCACTTGTGCAACAACAAATCACTTTTTCTAAATATCCATATCTTACAAAACAGATAGATGATTAAAGCGAGCTATCAATGTTTTATCCTCAATTATTCACTTATGCAACAACAAATTACTTTTTTTCTAAATATCCATATAACATACAATATAGATAGATAATTTAAGCGAGATAACTATAATGCAAATGTGTTGAAAAAGGGGAAGAATCCAAAATGACCAAGGCCACAACCATCACTCGATGCTAGAAAATGCAATTGAGCTAGTTTACTAGTCAAATTTGCTTCCTAGTACGGTAAATAAATAGTGCTACAAGAAACATTATAAAAGTTGCACACACTTCATCTCATATTACCCTCGCGAAGAACATCAATCATATCATATATCCGCTTATCCGCATTTGAACTAACCTGCAATTCCGAAGAGATTTTACAAACTGTAAAAAAAAAAAAAAAAAAAAAAAAAAAAACTAAACTACAACATAATTCTTAGACATTATATGAATATATATTCGAAAACAGACATAATTACCTTCTTAGCAAGGAAAAGTATGGCATCAACAGTGCCTTCAGCATAAATTGATCTGCCACAAACATTGTGCTGAAACTCAAAGGACACACTTTTTTCCAGGGGGGTGGGTGGATCATAAGTGAGAGGATTAGAAAGTCAGATGCTTGCGAGTAACTCAGGGATCAACAGAAATCATAATCGAAGGGTTGAAAGATATCTTACGTTCCATCGGGCGATGTTAGGTGATACATGTGGAATGCATGACCAGATAAATGCTCTTCTGGAACACCCACCATCTCAACTTGTAAACTAGGGTCCCGTATTTGTTGTACCTGAATCGATCAAGAGAACAAAAAATAAGTGTGAGAGAACATAAACCCCCAAGGCTTAATTCCAACAAATATGGCCACAATTATTTACACATCAAAACAACATGATAGCTGAGTACACATTAAAAATTAGGTTTGACTTCTTTTATTTTCATTCAATCATTTTACAAATGATATTATTTAGCTACAACATGCTAAATAATAGCTCAGTACACATTAAAAATTAGGTTTGACTTCTTTTATTTTCATTCAATCATTTTACAAATGATATTATTTAGCTACAACATGCTAACTGAGAGTATACATTAAAATTTTCCAAAATTTCACTCTTCAACTAAAATTAGCTATCTCAAACCCATAAATAAAGAAAAATGAAAAATTAATTTTTGCAACCTGTACTATAGGCGTAAAAATTTTGCAACCTGTACTATAGGCGTTTTTACGCTTTGCAATCTAATGTTTTTTTTGTTGTCGATTGCAACCCGTACTACACGCGATTTGTTAATAAAACCTCCAGCTCATCTTCCGTCCAAAAAGTCACCGGGCACAGTACACGCGCCATTTTGCCATTTTGGTAGCTTTTTTGACGAAATATTGGACGGAGGTTGCAAATAACAAATCATGTATAGTACCGGTTGTTATTTGCAACAAAAAATACTTTAAGTTGCAAAGTGAAAAACTAGTATAGTACATGTTGCAAATATTTATTATAAAACAATCTTTATAATTTGTAATTGTCAAAAAAAAAATTTATAATAATATATTATGTAATTCATATTTTAAAAATACCACATCAACATGTTTAATAACAAAGAATAAATTTTTTTAATAAACTTTAAAAAATAAGTGTTTAACAAACAATAGTAAGTTCTAATTAATCATTTAAAATCTGAAATATCAAACAAACAAAAAAGGTATTAAATAAGTATTTTAAAATAATATTAAATATAAAAAATAAGATAAATAAAATATAATGATTTACAATCAGATTATGAATACTTAGTTAATAAATTTGAAAATTAAAAAAAATGATAAAACATATACTCCCTCCGGGCAATTCTCAAGCTAGACCCACACAAATGTTTAATCGAAAGTTCTGCCCAATTTATATATTCAAGAGTTGACTTTCACAAAGATTAAGAAAATGTATTGGGATTAAAATATGCAAAAATTCCGTAATTTGCTATTATTTAATGAAGTTTGATAGTTATAAAATTCATATTAATTAGGTTATAGTAATAAGACAATGGGTAAAATAATATTAAATATATAAAATGGACTATATATTTGAGACATTTTAAAAGGGAATAGTGAACTATATATTTGGGACGGAGGGAGTAAATAATATAAAAGTTATGTAAAAATTTAAAAAATTTTATGAAAAATATTCTAAATAATTATCTATAATAAGAAAAAAAAACATAACAATAAACACAATTATTATAAAATAATAAAAAGTAATGCTTAAAAGATGAAAACGCATAAATACAATATAATAAATTATAAGTAAATTATAAATACTTGTTCAATAAATATGAAAATTAATAAATCATAAAATAATAAAAAACAAAATTGATATAAATTTGAAAAATAATTCTTTGCAACCTATACTATACAGGTTTTACACTTTGCAACCTAAAGTATTTTTGTTGCGAATAACAACTCGTACTATACATGACTTTTTACTTGTTGCCTCCGTCCGTCTAATATTCTGTCAAAGAGACCAAAATAGAGCATAGAGCATGCATTACACGCACTTGAGCCCGTTGACTTTTTTGACGGGAAATGAATCGAAGGTTGCATTTAACAAATCCCGTGTAGTACAGGTTGCAATCGGAATATTAGATTGCGAAGCGTAAATAGCTTATAGTACAGGTTGAAAAAAATAATTTTCCCTAAAATAAAATGCATTGTGTAGTTTCCCATTAATTGTCAAATGGAGCAACTGAAGTTTCAAGTTTTTTGAAAGTGGAACTAATATTAACTTCCAATAGTTAGGAACATATCGAAAAGCCTACTCGGTAAGATACTTTGTACCCATAGCATAATAAAATTCTTCGAAGAGGTGCCTAGCCAAGAGTTCATGTAGCCCCAGGTTGGTTTGTATGAATTCATGACCAAATAATAATATGAGTTCCCCAAGCCCCCTGCATAACCGACTATAACCGCGCCATGGTAAGGGAATGAAGCCTCTCATGTTCTAACAGCTCAAGTATCACTTAAGAGGATTTGAATGAGGCATGAGGCTTAAGACTAGGCTAAGAGAACTGTGATACTTGAAGATGCTATAGTCATTCTCCTCCCATGGCATAACAATTGTAGACTATGGAGGAGTTTCGAGGATTTCAAAATACTATTTGGTCTTGAATTCATACGGGTCAACTTCAAGGGCTTTGGTAAAGCCGAGAGAAACATTTTTGATGAACTTTATTAAGCTAGTATGTTTTTCGTTGAGGTTCACCTTCATATTCTTCATTTTATATATGATGCGAGTTATAGCAGACCTAGGGAACGGCTTCCCAAAATGGGGCCCGAGCGGTCTGGTGTCCGAGCCGATTGGTTAGATTCGCCATCTGACTTCACACAAAATTCCACTACCACGGCCTGATGACTAACTGATCCGGAGAGCTTAGACTGACGGTTCGCGAGAATTGATTCCCCGTCAAGTCAATTTGGGGGTGTGGACACTTGCACGAATTTGGGTAATGGCTACAATGGATAAATCGAAAGGAAATAGTACCGACCAGGGATGGGGCCTAGCTCAACGAAAAGGCAAGTCCTTCGGTTCCACGTTCGAGTGATGGTTCACTAGTAAGAGATCAACGAAAGGCAAGCCTTCTTCCCAGTTTGAACAAAAAGAAAGTTCTTCAAGGAAAGGTTCGAATGGGGAAGGAGGTTGTGATAGAAAGCTCTTTCTTCTAGGAGGGGAGTAGACAGCCTCTGAACTCGAGTCAAGAAATTCTTGAAGAAATTAGTTACAAACCAGGTAAGTGAAGTGTAACTAAAGTGAAAAAATAACACATAAATATCGTACGTAAGATAGATCACCACAAGGAGAGGAGAGCCAGGGTAAGGCAAAGGGAAGAATAAATGATAACACTCTTTTAAACAACTTAGAGGTCACGGAACGTAAAAAACAGATAGAAAAGAATGAGAATGAGATTTGGTCTCTTCCATATTTCGTAGTGGTAAAGAAGAGTTAAGGTCTTCCTTCCGTATTAGTGTGTTCCATTTCTAGTGGGCAGGAGAGAAAGCATCAAAGTCGTTTGGTTGGTGTCTTTAGTCGCCACAGAGAAGCCCTTAGGAAGCTTACCCAACTCATCGCTTAACTCCCAAGAAAGGAAGACAACCCCAGTAAATCATGCATAATTTAAGAGAATCTTTTCTAAAAGTACGGAGAAAAGCAAGGCCTTGCCTTATTACCACAAAAGAGAAAATGGGCCAAATCGCCTGCTTAGAGAAGAAGCTCTCAAGTAATCAATCTAGATAATATGAGTATTGAGTGCAGAAAAAAGAAAATGGGCCAAATCGCCTGCTAGAGTAGAAGCTCTTAAGTAATCAATCTAGACTATATGAGTATTGAGTGCAGGTATCGATATCCCTGACAACGATTCGGTCCGATTTGGGTGCCCATTTAGATACCAAACACACACCATCGTCAATTAGTCTCTTTTTGACCAAGTAAAAAGGCGGACCTTAATGAATGACTGTAGGGGATTCACGAGAGAACCTACCACCTTGGCCAACCTCTCCTTCATTCCTCACTTCCTTGAGCTCGGGGCTAGGAGTTCGAAAGCAAAATGTTGATGACTTTGGCATTCCATTAAGGTTTCCCGAAATGGTCCGAGTCGGGCGGTCTGGTATCCGAGCTGATTAGTTAGACTACGACTACTTCTTAGATTCTTATTATTAGCCTACCCGGAATAGGATGGGATGGAAAAGAAAGAACCCTCTTCTGAATATGGACCCAACTGACTGAATCGGATTCTACTGAGTACCGAGCACTTTCAAGATCTAATCGGAAAGTGTTGAAATATCCCTAGCACCCCCTACTTTTAAAAAAGCATCTATAATTGCAAACCCATTTTTAAAAATCGTTTGGTGGGGGGGATGATTTGCGGGGGAGCATTAAAAATTTTAGACCAAAGAAAAGGAGTGTCAATGATCTTTAATTGAAATACCATCCTTCAAATTGAAATATAGTTTTTTCAAAGAACTTTTTAAGGAACAAACGACCTTATTTGGTTGGGAAAAATAGGACTTCTGACTTATCTGTCAACTTTTCCACTATCACCCTAAAAAACCAAACTCTAACCCTGCCTAAGCCCATTCCTAAACTACCAAAAGTAGAAATTAGTAGAAGAAGTCGTGGATACACTTCTCGATAATGTTGGGAATTGGTGAGAGACTGTTTGCTTAAAAGTGGATTTAGAGTCTCGTCTGCGTGACTGGGATTCAAACTCCAATTAAATTAATAAAAGCGTGGTGATAGATTAGTAAAATGTGGGTCTAAGGCAAGAATACAAGATCTTTAATTGAAATACTATGCTCCCCCGGCGCAGGCCTACCACGCTTCGCGCCTATAGCGTTTTCGCCAAGACGGTCTTTGCCACTAGTGCCATCGTCTCTGTTGGCTGTATGGGCGGGTTGTCCCTCGCTGCTACGTTGTGTTAGGCTATGGCCATTCTCTTGCTTGCTGTCGAGTGCCTGCAGCTTGACTCCACATACGCTAGCCCTTGCTTGCATGCCTTGTGGCAAACTAGACACCGAAAATTGTGTATATAAATAAAATGATTCGCGCTCTTGAAGTTTAAGAGTTTTTCCAGCTCAAGGCACCGACACCGATCTAGGCATTGATTCAGGCACCGATCTGCTTATTTAGAAAGCTAGAATGAAGAAGGAACAAATGGTTAAATATGGTTTGCTGGTACAGAATCCGTTTCCGTTGCTATTGCACTTGGCTTTGGTATAATGAACCGCAAGCCCTTCAGAAAGAAAGTTTCTATTTCTCGTGTATCCAATTTTTTAGTATCTTATTTCTCTATACTTTTTAGTATTTCTTTTGAATTGTCATGATTTTCATTGATATTCGTTAGACTCTTACGAGGGAAAATTGGATTGCTAGCTTCCATAGATATGTCAGATATAAATTCATCGATCTGCAAAGACAGTTATTAAGGAAATTCCACTTTGCTTTTACGTAACATTTTCTTTATGGATAAAGAGTGCTCTATTCGGTCGGAACCCTGTTCGAGAACCTTCTCTCATAGATTCCCATCACCAAGCTTGAGAAAGGCTTCTTACACCGATCAGGTTGCCTACTATAAGAAAGCACTACTGGGATCACGGCTTTTGCACTAACTTTTTGGACATGATACCTGACATCCAGCAGAAGAAAATGGTTCATTGGGTAGCAAAGCAGCATGAGCCAACGCTTTAAGAATATACTGAACTGAGGCAAGCGTAGTGAGGAGTTCTAGCAAGTAGAAGACACTAACCTAGGCTGCAGGGTTTCAGTTTCCAAAGTAAGTTCGCCTAGCTTTAGGTTTTAGCACCTTCGCTGCAACCTCTGTCCGATGCTAAGTGCAGCACTCGGTCCTTAGTAGCCTTTCCAAAGGTAAGCAGTTAGGTTGACTTTGAAAAGGTTCCTAGTAAACAAAACATTAAAGAAAGCTTCATCCTTGTCACCACTCCCACTGCCACCTATAGGCGGTCGTCCGTCCATCCTACAGCCGCCTGAAAAGGAACTGATGTGATCTTGAATAGGAATCCTACAACAGTTTTTAAAACATATATATTGACCTTTCTAGATGCTTTTTATGGGGTGACTCACCAACCGACCTAGAGATGACAAAATGGCACAAAGAAATCAAAGTAATTGGACTTGGTAGTTCTCCATTGACTTCTCACTTTACCACTTTGCATATGTTTCTAAATGGGTGTGCAACTCCAGATGTGAGGGGGCCAGCCTCCGGGGCTTGGCGAAAGAGGCCTCCGGGGATCGGCGAAAGAGAAAGTATCGGCATTAAGAAACTTATTGGGGTTAGCAGTGAAAGAAAGAGCCCCTTCATTCATAATTGCGAAAAATATTGTACGTATACTACTATTTCAACTACCGTTTGCGAAAATATTGTACGTATACTACTATTTCAACTTCCTGAATGGTTTGAGGATTTCCATGAATGGGAGAGAGGTACATGTGAATACTTATAACGGTGTTCCATTATCCAAAACAGAATTTTCGAAAAATTGGTTGACAGGTGCTTTTTGGGCCTTTCATCTGGTGGTTAGGACATCGTATTTTCATGTCGGAGACATGGGTTTGATTCTCGTAAGGGATAGGTATTCATTCCCGTCCGCTTTCAGTTAGTGTTCATTGCTGAGTGATCGCTCACTATCTGGCTTTTTGTTTAGCTTGCCTTAGTTGTCGTGTATGGCGTAAAGGATCAAAAAAAAAGAACTAGTTATCGGGATCGGATGTCTATTTATAGACATTCATTAACGGCTCTAACCGCTCACTTAGGCCCTATAAGGCCCAATTGATTCTCCTTAGCTAGGGGACAGGGTATCTTATCAGATTGAGAAGGGTTAGCATAGCTTGCCTCTAGCTCCCGAAAAAGACATTATATGAACTAGATTAAAGAGTTAAGACATCCTAAAATAATTAGGATTCATTTCTTGTCGCAAATATTCACTTGTGGCGTACCCTATTTCAATAGATTGCTCTACTTCTCGCCTTTCTTCTGGATGCCTATAGCTATAGTAAAGCCTCCTAGTGCCTTGAGCTCAACATAAGGTCCAAAAATCGACATAACCTTTTTTTAGAGCGTATAAAAGGAAAAGAGCTCTTGCTTCGTTAACCACTTCTCAAAAAGCAGTACGCTTTAATAGAAGCTTCTATAGTTTGGGAAGGGATTTTGATTGATCAAATAGAAGAATCTACTTCAACCGATATGCCATTAAGCACATCCATACATAACATAGAGATCACAATTGGAAAGGGTGGGCAATTAGTTAAGAGGAGCGGGTGCTGTAGCGAAACTGATTGCAAAAGATGGAGAATCATCAAGCCATTGACTTTGATAGGGAAATGAAAAGGCAACGGCAACCAGCTAGATCAGATGAATAGTCCCGAGATGAGTGATCGCCCGCGCTTTCAACCGTAGTGATTAGCGGAGCATTGGGTTCCTTTTTTAATCAGTGTTGGTTTAAAGAACCTGTTGTTCTAAAAGAAAAAAGGGAGTTACGTTCGTTGCAACGAATGAGTCATTGGTGACTCCACCGCTGAAGAGCCGCTTCCTTCTTGCTTGATAGGGGGGGCTTCTATTCACCAACGCAGACTAAAAGTGCTCTCCGAACCATGCTAAATAGTGACCCATCATACGGCTCTCAAACCCACCCTGAGGTGGATCCCGGGAGACATCCACGGGTAGAGCACTCGTTTGAGCTACACTTGCTGCTTAGCTACAATTCAAAAACAGCTATAGTATTTTACCCAAAAGCCTGTCTAATAGGTTTGACTAATTATTGGAAGTTAATGTTAGTTCCATTTAACTTGAAATTTCAGTTGCTCCATTTGACAATTTTTGGAAAACTACAAATACACTGGGAGATGCATGGTTGAAGAAATGAAATTTAAACAATTCTTGTAATTTTTTGGTGCTAATGTATATTGTTAGTTACTATGTTGTAGCTAAAATAAATCATTTGTAATAAGATTGGTTTACAAAAAAATAGCCAACCTAATGGATATGTTTATGATTCATTTAAGTGTTGGCAATGGACCAAAAGATGATGTGGGTTTGCTATGGTGATTACAGGCATTTTATACGTAATGATGTTGAATTATACCAGTCGCACACTAGCTCCCTAAAGGGCACGTGAAATAATATAACTCGTCTTCTTCAGAGAACATACCTGGTCCAGTTCAAATGAGGCTCCCAACTTCTCAAAACATGAGATGACAGCCTTGGCGGTTCCAGAAATGTCTAACTTTCCAGCTTGATGTGACTCCATTACCTTATGAAGTGTTACGGGGAATAGAGAAATATGGAGGCAATTTAATAAAGTCCAAGAAGCTGACTACAAACTCCACAGACTGAAGTAAAAAAAATTTAAAAATAAAAGGAAAAAAGAATCAAAATGAATTGTTGGAATTTACCTGCAGGTCATATCCAGAAAATGCACCAGGAAATTGCTCGGACATAATTTCCATGGCTGCAAGAAATGCGACCACCTAAATGGATCACTACGACAACGTTATATTAGTTTAGTACAAGAAAATATATGAATGCGTAGTTAACCAAAAAAAATGCTATTATTCTAGCACCTGTTTACCCATTTGAGGAGATATCACAGCATACACCTTTGAGTCAGACACAGTCTTATACAGAAGCTCCCTGTCTCCCCCAGTGGTCCCCATTACAAAAGGTACTCCTACTTTGCTATACAATGCAGCATTATCTGTATACCACAAGAACAAATGTTCAGTTGTCAATATTGGGATTTGATTACAATATCCAAACAGGAAAAATGTAGACTAAGAAATGAGATTTTGTAATATGCCGAAAACTGTGGAAATAGTAAGTTATCACATGCCAGATAAGTACAAACTTTCAACACCTAGCTTTATAGAATTTATGACTCTTTATATCATAGATAGAGTTTTAACATCTTATCATTCTCAATGAAAAAAATGTTTGATAATGATATTACTGATTTCAAAGACTTAATCAGAACCCATCAAACCCCCTTTAAACTTGTGGAAAAAAAGGAAAACAAAAAGTTCCTGCACATTCAGGTTTTAAATGTTTGGGAAAAGCCTTAAAAATTATTTGTCAGACAAAATAAATGCTACTAAACTTAGATGATTCTGCTCAATCACATCTTTCCAAGTAGATGATGCGTGACAATAGAGGAATTTTTTTGTTCCACTATCTTTATTTCGTGTTTCAAAAGAAAAAATGAAAATCTCACTTAAGCATATAAATGATAAAACAGGAACATAAGCACTAAAGCTAATACGAGAGGATTAGATAAATTCATTTTCACTTTTCTCAAGGTCCAAGCACTATATAGTTCAGCATGTCAACTTTGCACCAAGGTCAACAACAAGCCAGAATTGAGCAGTACAAAATGTTGATATCATTTGCATAATTATAGGTATACCTAAGCTTTGTGATATCATTTGCGCAATTTGAACAGATTCAAACTTAACATATTATTTAATCCCCATAATATCTGCAACTCGACCCTAATAGCTCAATTAAACCCTAAGCTCTAACATAAAATCAGCACATGCTCACCATTCACAGCACCCGGCACCYTGTAGTCCACAACAATTAAGTTTGGATATGCATTAAATACAGAAGATAGGACAGCTTCTCTGTCAGAGGATCCATCAACTTCAATCTGTTTCCCGCCAAAATCCAAGATTTTTCCGGAATCTTCTGGGCCGCCCAATGCTACAGGAACAGGGTTAAGTCCAGCAGCCATGGCYGCTTCGAGCACAGCCCTCCCCATTTTTCCAGTACAACCGTTTACCTGCAAGTAACACAATGCTTTCAAACAATTATCGAAGTGCAGAAGAGAAAGAAGCTCTCGACATTCAGTATCKATCCCAATTAKCGATGGGGCACACAATAAACGAGCAGCTCCAATCAGAACATACAACAAAAATCAGCATGAAATCGATAAATTGATTATAAGCAACAAGAAAGGCTAAAAATCTACCATGATAGGAATATTAAGATGCTTCTTCGATAKAGGCGCGAGCTCGAGAGATTMTGCTGGGGTGCTTGACATTGCGACCAATGAATTTCGCCCAGTGTGGACTCTATTGTTAAATCTAGTGGACACTGATTTTCCAATTTTCAGGTCAGTAGAAGGATTTAGCAGATTGCCGTGTTCTCGACGACTCGCGCAGCTGGTTCTTAATGGGGCTTTAACGACGAAAGCCATTCGGAAACAAACGGATGGTTAAGATATGCAAAATTTTAATGAGAGATTCGAAAGAAGAAAAAAGGTTTTAAAGGCGGTGGCGGAATTTGCGGTGGTGGCGGAGGGAGCTGGGAGGGAATGCAGAGGATTGGAGAAGAGAGCAGGGGAGGATTTTTAGGGTTTAAAAGATTTAAATCTTTTCAGCGACTTGGGCAACCGTTATGGTGCGCAACAGTGGGAAGGAAAAAAAAATATTTCTTTGTGTACGGAAATAAAAATGAGATGAAAATGTAAACTCTATTCATTGATACACTAATTTATACGTCAATTAGTAATTTATACGTCAATCAAAGAAATTATTGAATAAGAAAAAATATAATAAAAGAATTAAATTATGTAAGATACAATAAAAAGAAAAATAATAAATTTGGCAAATATTAGGCTCGAATGACACATAAGCAAACGAAACACTAAAAATTTTTATTTACCAAACGAAACATACGAAACAGACATATAGGTTAAGAGGATTTTGCATTAGTATATAGGGTGATATTGCTCGTATAAATTTTTTGCATATAGGTTAAGAGGATTTTGCATTAATATATAGGGTGATATTGCTCGTATAAATTTTTTGCATAATTATAAAATAATATTTCTCTCTTTATTTTAATTAATAAGAATTTTTAGGATTTGCTTTGAATAGTTCCCATTCATCTTAGCCGACACCTTCGAAACTCTTTCAAAAAAACTTCTTCAAATAGAAAGTTCTAATATTATTTTCACTTATAGTAGCCCGTATGATGATAATTTCAATAGTTTTCAAAGTTATTTTCAAGAAATGCTGATTCAGTTAATGTTGTATTTACTTTTTGATTTTGCTTCAAATTTTGTTATTATGATACAATTATATTATTATTATTATTATTATTATTATTATTATTATTATATATGTTTGTAATCGCAATGGATCGGGATTGTTTTGAAACTTATTGTTATATCGACACTTTTATATGTTTGTAATCGCAATAGAGCGGGATTGTTTCGAAGTAATTTGTATACGCAAATATTCAAAATTTATTTTTTTTTAAATTTGGATTGTTTCGAAACAAATATCTTGAAATCACAGTAGATCGAAATTGTTTAGATCTCAACCTTTTTTTCCTGTTCGGCTTTTTTTTTTTCCTGTTGACAAAATTTTCTTTCTGTTAAAAATTTATTCATATGCGATAATTTTTTTTGTCTTTCTGATAAGTTTTGTAAACAAAAGCAAATTGCTTAGATCTACCACACGACTTCTTTTAGATAGCACGTACTAAGCCAAGTTCTCAAAAGTCCACGAGTGGAGAGGTGCACCTTGTATTACGCTAATTACGTAATGATATAGAACAGTTATACGTAGTGATATATAATAGTTATACGTGATGATATAAGACAGTTATACGTAGTGATATATGATAGTTATACGTGATAATATATGGTAGTTATACGTGATGATACATGACAAAAATTTAGAGTTTAGAGTTTACTTTTTCAGTAGGGTTTGGTTTTACATTTTAGGGTTTAGTTTTTCATTTTTTGACTTTAATTTTTCATTTTAAGGTTTTTTATTTTCTTTTTTTAATTTTCCATTTTAGGTTTAATTTTTCATTTTAAGGTTTTTTTTTTTTTTTTATTTTTCATTTTAGGGTCCGACAAAAATCTATCATTCTACCAGTTATATGTGATGATATGTATTATTATATGATATGTGTCAGTTATATGTGATAATATGTGTCAGTTATATGTGATGATATATGATAGAAATTTAGAAATTTAGAGTTTAATATTCAATTTTAGGTTAATTTTCATTTTAGGATTAATTTTCTATTTTTAGGGTTTAATTTTTTGTTTTAGATTTATTTTTTTAATTTTAGATTTTAGATTTTAGATTCAATAATTATGATATGTATCAGTTATATGTAATGATATGTATCAGTTTATATGCCGATGATAAATTAAATTAATGGGTGCATCTGGATTCATGATATACTATTTCAACAGGAAGCACCACAAAGTCCTTAAAAAAACAACTATATATATGTTTATTATTATTATCATTATTATTATTTATTTTATTAGAGATTATTCCCAAATTAATAATAACAACCGCAAATTAATACCAAATCAAGGGTTGTGTTTTTTTAAAGGGCTTAAATTTCTCTAATTGCCAATAATCCGTGTTACGAGCAGGACTTAATTCAATCCAAGTACACTCCCAAGATGAAAATGATGTGTCTGTAAAGGTAATTATTCTGCCAACATTCCGATTTGATTTTTTTTTCATAATTTTGATGAATTGTGGTTTAGGGTTCTGTAATTTTAAAAATTGATAATTGACTCATTGTTTTAAATCTGAGGCGTTCGCTTTGCCAAGGTTAAAATAAATTTTGAAATCAATATCCAAACTTAAATTCTAAAAATCATA
>BMAC01000361.1:54166-70243 GCA_014905375.1 Phtheirospermum japonicum | reverse complement strand
CACACTCAAGATTTCCAAAATAATAATGAACTATATGTATTTTTCAATGGCCGATAATGAAGACCAGCCCTTGAATATCTTTTTGGGTGAAATGGAAATCAAAGATATGAGTTTTTTTTTGGGCTAATTAGAACTTTTAATAAGTGTTAACCTTTTGTAATTGCGAATTTTTTTTTTTTGTAGATACAAATACATTCGACAACAACTAAGATTATGATTACCCAATTTTATGTGTAAATTAATATATAAATTTAATTTATATACGTGACAACCTCCATAAAATTTATATTAATTTGATCACCTTTTGTTTGCAGGAAATGTAAAGTTTTTTTTCTTTGGAATAGAGTGTATGGAATCTTCAAAATATTTAAGTTTTACTAACTTTTTTGTTTGATTCGCTATATATATATTTTTATTTTTACTTTCTATATGCCTTTTGTAATATGAATGAGTTTTTGGATATAAACTTACTACAGAGTGTTTGACATGGATGTTCAAGTGCCCGTCAACTTGGTTTGATATTCCATATTCGACGGCATAATACTTCATTTTTATTTTTTCCTTCTTCTTTGAACACTAACAGTGGCCAAAGGGTAATCATCTATGATATTTTAAAACATTCAACTGTCAGCTCGGTAAGGAATCCTGTGTGTTTTTTGTTTTTGATTTTTTTTAATTTTTTTTTTCCAGATTTGACGGGCTAGACTTTATCAAACTCGGATTTAATTATGCCCTTGGTTCCTTAATTTTTATTGATATGGCAATTCTCAGTTGTTGTTTTTAAAATATAAATTTAGGTAGAATTTGTTTTTAAATAGTGAAAGAAAAAAAATATTTTTTCTAATAGGTTATTGACGAAAAACTACATTGAGAATGTTTGAATGTGAAACGTGCCATCTTCTATATTGATTTTTTGGGACCTATAGACATCAAATTCACTAATCAAGCAACTATTGTTGATAGTTTTATACACCCAATGAAGACTTTACGGAAGAGTAGTCATGGATAATTATGATTCAAGCATAATCTCAACTCCCACTAGGTTAGAGGTTTGTGTTTACTATGATTTTCTCTGGGTAAGCATATCCTTACTATTTTTGTTATGTTTTTGTTTTTGCATTTGATATTTTTTTTTTCTATTTAATATGTCAACGACTCTCTTCTGGTCATGAACACGATTTCTGAAGATTTATGGTTGATGAAACTTTGAATATAGATGTCAATGTTTTGTTTTCTTTGTTTTGTTATAAATATGATTGCTAAAGATTTATGAATGATGAAAGATTGATTTTTCAAGTTCCTTGAATTAGCTCTAGTGCAGAAACACGCATTCTAGAACGGATCAAACAGGCAGTCTAGAACGGATTTTGCTGCGTTCTAGATGCAGCCGTTCTAGATTGTTAGAGAATTCTAGAACGGATATTTTTTATCCGTTCTCGATTGCCCGACATTCTAAAACGGATAAAATGTCCGTTCTAGAATGTTTTATACCCGTTCTAAAAAGTCCAATTATTGGTCTGCCCACGTTCTCTATAATACATTCTAGAACGAACAATTCTAATATACGTTCTAGAAGGTCTTACATTCTAGAACATATATTATAATTTACGTTCTAGAATGTCATATTTTAGAACGTATATAAGAATTGTACGTTCTAGAATGTCATTATTCTAGAACATATATTAGAATTGTATGTTCTAGAATGTCGGCCTTCTAGAACGTATATTATAATATACGTTCTAGAATAATGACGTTCTAGAACGTACAATTCGACATTCTAGAACATACAATTCTAATATATGTTCTAGAATAATGACATTCTAGAACGTACAATTCTAATATACGTTCTAGAATGTCATATTTTAGAGCGGATTTTCGAACTATGAATGTCATATTTTAGAACGGATATTCAGATAGTACGTTCTAGAAGTCAATATTTTAGAACGGACATTAAAAAATACCTTCTAGAAAGTAGAAAAAATTAAAAAAAAAAAGAAATGAAAGCAGGTACACCAGAATTGCCAAATACCGTATATTTGAATATATTAATTATTGCAACAAAGTGAATAGCTTAATACAGATGAAATTACAATATAATCAAAATCCTTCTTCTCAATAATTTTCTCGAGAAAAGGAAAAAAGAAGAAAAAGAAAAAAAAAGTCAAAATAAATTAGAAACCCGAGATTTGTTCTTACTTAGCCAAAAACAAAAGCTACTCTATTCCGTGCATGCTTGTGTATATCATCTATATTCACTGGCATTGCACGAATCTGTGCACTATAGTACTGCTCGATGTCTCTTAAGATTTTGACTAGTCTTAACCAGATTCTGGAACTATACCAAGGCTTTCTGCATCTCGCCAAGGATGGAATGATCCGTCATGCGAAGCTTTCTGGCATCAAAACGTAGCATAAATTTTGTTAAAAAAATAGAATAAAATGCATTAAAATCTTTCAAAAGAAAAGGGATGTATGTTACTTATTATGCCACAAATCAATATTTTGGTAAATTACAAAAAGTACCCTGAAGGTTTAGTCTAATTACAAAAAAATCCCAACTTTATTTAAAAACTAGAAATATACCCCCTATGATAATTGTCTCAGTATTTACAGATTGCGCCTAATGATTAATCATGCCATGCAACCACGTGATACGAATAGAACAAGAATTGTAAAAGCTACAGACCTTAAGCCAAAAGAAGAAACCTCGTAAAAGGTTCAAACGTGTTGGTTTATTATCATCGCCGAGTAGTGAGAGCTGTTTTTTAAGATCTGCAGTGAGTAAAAGACGTAAAATTATCAGACGAGTTATGAAGATAAAAAGCACCTGCTGATAGAATACAAAACTAACGAGTTCATATCGAGAAAGTAAAAAAAGAACTAAACACAAAATACAAAATATCGCAAGGGCATTTTAGAGCTTCTGAAAAACAAAACAAAAAACATGCAAACGGGCTGGGTCGACATAAAAATCCCAGTTCGTTTCGGGCTACGCGATCACAACCCAGCCCACCAAAAAACCTGGGGCAGGTCATCTGTCGAGCTAAAAATTGCCAACTCTGTGAGAACGTCATTGAGATATCAATGCAAATTTGGTCTTCACACAAGACACAATGATTGGAYTAAAAAGTATATCTTACTAGAATMATTTTTTTAAAGAAAAGCTTAGCCTTTTATCATGATACAGCAGCAAATGTCATACAAGGAACCTCAAGATCTCGATCGAACTCACCAGGATGGTGATCGAGATAAGACTTTCCGTATTTGTCCATCGAGCACGATCTATCCCTCCCATGACGCATATCCAGATGTCACTTTTCTGGCTTTCGGAACTTAATATCTTCCCAGAGTTTGTTGTACTAATCTTTGTCATAAAGCTTTCTAAGAACAGCGATGAGCTGGCGCCTAAACTCAAACTGCGTGTCGTGGTTTGAGTATCTGTTGTCCTTATTCGTCTGCATTAATGAGGATCCCTAACATGAATAATTTTCATATACAAGGGTAATTACAAAATAACCCCCAAGTACTCAGCCTAAGGTTTAGAATTGGGAATTTGGGTAAGTAATTAGGCAGGCTAGATTTTTAGGGTTACTACTTTTTGAGGATTTGCTGACAACGCTGCCCAGTTCATACTCAGCTTCGAGATCTTTGAAGCTCTGTTCAATTTGTAGATCTTCGAAGCTCTGTTCAAACCATCAGCATCGCATTGATGGTCAGGTGTAGGTTGATGGGTTTCGGGGCAGAGCAAATTATGCCATTAATCGAGTCGATGTAGCGCTGCTCGAGGGCCCACAGGCTCGATCTGGTTCTCTATTACGACTGGGTTTGTGGGGAAGAAGAAGGCGTGGAGGCGTGGACCCCCACTATTCTTGTATCAGTCAATCTAGTCAAGAGATTTTCGTCTTAGATGTTGGAGGTCATGGTGGCGGAAGGTTTTTGGTGGTGGTGGCGGGCGGCTCCTTGAGGTGGTGACGAGAGTGATGAAAGGAGATAAGGGTTGGGCTTGGTAACGGGGGAGGTGAAAGGAGATAGAAATGAGTGGATATAATTTAATAATTAAATTAAATCTATAAATATCTAGAAAGTATAAATAGTAATACTAGAACGTATATTACAAAATACCTTCTAAATGTGGTCAGCCTCATAATTTTCAGAACGTACATTTCAGAAGGTACTTAAAATATACGTTCTAGATATGACGCATACTAGAACGTATATTAAAAAATACCTTCTAAATGTGGTCAGTCTCAAAATTTTCAGAACGTACATTTTAAAATCCGTTCTAGGATTACGAGTTTATTTATGAAAATGCCACCGGACAGACATTCTAGAAGGTAGACGAAATGTCCGTTCTAGATCGTCTGTTTTAGAATGTGTTTTTTGTACTAGTGTAGTCTCTGGACAATTTTTTTTTCATAAGATTTTGATCACGTTAGATACTATTGATAGTTCTTAATGTGCCAAGAAAGTTGTTCCCTATTGAGAAACTAACCACACAACGCAGAAAACCCAAAAGTTATCTTCAAAATTCATTGAAAACAACTACTAGTACGAGACAACTTTGGCTCCATATATCATGGGAATCAAGTATTAACTTTCTTACATTCATGTTGGGTTTTGTCCAGCAAATAACTTAGTTGAATTTGTGGGAAATAAATTGAGCACAGACAGGGAATAAATTAATATCACTAAACTGGATGATAGAACTAAATAATAAAATTATATAGTCGAGCCGAGTGTATCTCTTTCCGCAAGACGAAATTGCCCCGGTAGTACTCTTCGGTTTTGGCAATTCGTCCCCAAAGATAAAATGAATGCAATGTTGTATGTTCTGTAGTTTCAAATATGCAGGAGCCTCTCACCCTTATAAAGGGGTTCCAGCGGGGGAAGTTACAGCTGCTTAATGACGTCCATAAAGGTAGCATTAAGACGTTCAAACCTGGCACCTGGCAGCATGAACCTGGACAGACGTTCAAGCCTCGCAGCATGAACCTGGACAAGTATTAACGTGCATGCATTAAATTACATGACGTTTTCGTACATTGGAAACGTACCTGAACGGTCACGAGTTTCAGGAGTGTACGTTTGAAAACGTACGTAGATAGTTCAGGGGCCCATAACGCACGTGGCTAAAAAAGATAGCCTGAGACACCCACACAGACCACCCAATCAGACCAATCGCCCAAAACCCAAGACCCAAGTCCCAGGCTCAGGCCCGGGACCAATGTCCGGGACCAGGCTGGGGCTCCACCTCCGGCTTCGCCGAAGGCGGACGGACGAACCCAAGTCTAAGAGCCCGCGTGAGCTTTGTTCACACAAAGTCCATAATACCCGCTGGCCCACTTGATGTCCTCTTAAGAAATGTAAACATTTCTAAACTCCCTTCCACATTGATTATCATTCAATGTGGGATAAAGAACAATTAAAACTTAAAACAACCGTTCAACTTCAAAGCATTATTTCTCACTCACCAATAAATGGATTTGAGAAATTCAAAATGTTACGATTATCTACACGACACGTAAATCGATCCTATACAATTCGTTAAAATGAATTTTCGCTGCACCATTAAATTTATTAAATCCAATTTAACAACAATCCCCCACATGAGTGAGAAAACTCAAAAACGGAAATATGAATGCAAATACGAAGCTCAGTCCTTAAGAGACAATAGATAATAGGGATAGGTGGCGTGTGGCCTTGAACCCTCTTTAGTTAATACTACCGAGCATACCGTCGGACTAGTGAACATAATTCTTGAAGTATTCCCCTTTGTGTATACTAGACAACAATACCAACCCACTAAGGTCTCAGAATTCTTCCGTTGTCACGTTTGTATCCGTTTCTGGCCATGGACAACTTCTTTGGATTCATAAGAATACAGTAGAAGCGGCCCTCACTTCTCGCTTACATAGGTGATTCTTAAAACGAGTATTCTGCCATACTCAAGTCAAAGACCTGCACAAGAATCATTAAAAATCAGAGATTTATCCTCACCACGTGACAGATTAAAAACTTTATTTCTGCCGTTAGGGAATAAGGTCGTAGAGTTTTACTTACCCAGGCTTTTATAGTTTAGTTTTCCCATTGAACCAAGTTTGTGGGATCTCCACTCACCATGGTTGGGTTTCCACTACAATCATCTTTAAGATGTGGATTTCACTCCCATTCCTTCAAGCAACTTATACATCTGATCTCGAGCTAAGTTTTTAATGAATGGATCCGCTAGATTATCTATCGACCTTACGTAGTCAACTGAGATAATCCCACTCGATAACAAATGTCTTACGGTGTTATGTCTACGATGAATATGTCGAGACTTACCACTATACAAACCACTTCTTGCCCTTCCAATAGTAGTTTGACTATCACAATGAAGCATAACCGGCGGCACGGGTTTCTCCCAACATGGAATATATTCCAAGAAGTTACGAAGCCATTCTGTTTCTTCACCTGCTTTGTCCAAAGCGATAAACTCAGATTCCATGGTGGATCGGGCTATACATTTCTGTTTAGTGGATCTCCAAGAAACAACTCTTCCCCCTATTACAAACACATACCCACTTGTTGACAGTGAGTCTTTTGAGTCAGATATCCAATTTGCATCACAGTAACCTTCAAGTACCCTGGGATATCTACCATAATGTAGCAAAAAGTTCAGAGTATACTTTAAGTATCTCAAAACTCTCACAAGCGCTTTCTAGTGTTCTCCACTTGGATTGCTCGTATATCAACTCAGTTTGTTTACCGAGCAAGCTAGATCAGGTCTTGTACAGTTAGAGATGTACATCAGACATCCAGTGATCCTATCATAGTCTTTCTGAGCAACAGGGTCACCTCTGTTTTTACTTAAGTGAACATCGAGTTACATTGGTGTCTTTGCTGGAATACTATCATAAGCATTGAATTTCTTGATCACTTTCTCAATGTAATGAGATTGTGACAAGACAATTCCATCTGGAGTTCTTATAATTCTTATACCAAGAATTGTGTCAGCAACTCCCAGATCCTTCATGTCAAAATTCCTTTTTAACATGAGTTTCGTCTCATTAATCCCTTGTAGGTTGCTACCCATGATTAACATATCATCTACATAAATACATACTATAACAAATCTGTCATTAGTATTCTTAATGTGACACACTTGTCGCACTCGTTTATCTTGAACCCATTTGACATCATCACTTCGTCAAATTTCAAGTGCCATTGTAAAGGTGCTTGTTTCAAGCCATATAAAGACTTAACCAGTTTGCACACCTTTCTTTCTTGTCCAGGTTTTACAAAACCCTCAGGTTGTTCCATATAGATTTCCTCTTCTAAATCGCCATTTAGAAAAGTTGTTTTTACATCCATTTGGTGAATCTCAAGATTGTGCAAAACAGCAATCGCTAGAAGCACCCGGATAGAGGTAATTCTCGTCACAGGAGAGTATGTATCAAAAAAATCATATCCCTTCTTCTGGAGAAATCCTTTAACAGCCAAACGAGCTTTATACTTATCGATTGACCCATCAGCTCTGAAATTATGTTTCAGAATCTATTTACTCCTTAAAGGTTTACACCCTTCTGGTAAATCAGTCAGAATCCACGTATGGTTCTGCATGATCGAATCGATCTCGCTCTGAACAACTTCCTTCCAGAATGAACTAAATGTCTAGGAGAAAGCTTCTTTTAATGAATTTGGTTCTTCATCCAAGAGAAAAACCACATAGTCGGGACCGAAATCCTTCGCAACTTTAGCTCGAGTGCTCCGTCTAGGAGTTAGAGCTTCAAGTTCTGAACCAGGTCGTTTGCGAGACTTAAGTTCAACCCCCACAAGTTATTGACTTGTAGTTCCTTCAGCATTACCAGTGTTTAAACTAAGAGCAACTTTATCCTTACAAGGATAGATATCTTCAAAGATTATCGCATTCCTTGACTCAATGGTAGTTCCTACATTCATGTCCAGAACATCTGACCTATGAATGATAAATCAATAGGCGCTACTATTTAGTGCATAACCAATAAAAACACAATCAACCGTTTTGGGTCCGATTGTCACTTACTTCGGTAGAGGCACTTCTACCTTCACTAAACACCTCCACACTTTGAGGTATTTATAAGAAGGTTTCCTTCCTTTCCACAATTCATAGGGAGTTTCGTCCCTACCTTTAAGTGGAATTATATTGAGGACATAGTTTGCCGTTAAAACATCTTCCCCTCACATGTTCTGAGGTAAACTAGAACTAATCAACAACGCATTCATCATCTCTTTCAAAGTACGATTCTTGCGTTCGGCAATGCCGTTCGACTGAGGTGCATACAGAGCTGTAGTTTGATGAATTATGCCACTTTCGTTGCACAATTCCTCAAACGGAGCAACGTATTCTCCTCCTCCATCACTTCGAATAGATTTGATTTTACAGTTAAGTTGATTTTCGGATTCACTCTTGAAGTTCTTAAAAACTTCAATAGCCTCATCTTTACCTCTCAAAAGATAAAGGTAACTATACCTTGTGGAATCGTCAATGAAAGTAATAAAATACTTTTTGCCACCTCTAGTTTGCACAAACTTTAAATCACATACATCCATGTGAATTAATTCTAGAGGTGTCGTGCTCCTTTCTACCGATTTAAACGGTAACTTTGTCATTTTTGCTTCTACACAAATTTCACACTTACTTTTATTGACAAATTCATTTACTTTAAGAAAATTGAGATTTGACAATCGTTTTATTGCATTTAGATTACCGTGGCCTAATCTACAATGCCATAAACTGGAGCACTTAGTCAAGTAAGAGGAATCAGAAGCAATTTTATTAATGACGGTTTTTGGGCGTATAGTATTACATTGAGTTTGAACAGTCCATCTGTAAGGTAACCCTTACCCAGAGGTGTTCCAAACTTAGACAGTACAAAATTATACCTCAAATACAAGTTTAAAACCACGACTAACTAGAATAGAACCAGAGACTAAATTCTTCCGGATGTCCGGAACGTGCAGCACCTCATTCAGAGTGATCTCCTTCCGGAGGTCATTTTGAGGACAACCGAACCAACGCCTGCAACTTGCGAAGAAGCTTGATTTCCCATGTTTAACTTCCTTCCCTCACAGGGATGGTATTTGGAGAACAAGCTCTGGTCTACACACACATGGGCGGTTGCAGCAGTGTCGATGAACCATTGACCACGGTTCTTGACCATATTGGCTTCCTCAGTGATAACCGCAATAAGATCATCACTAGTTAGCTCTTTCTCGGCTAAGTGGGCACTCGACTTGGCCTTCTTTTGCTTTGTCTTGCGACAGTCCTTAGACCTGTGTCCAGGTTTCCCTTTATTAGCAGTTGTCGCTGAACTTTTGAGAAGAAGGAGCTTTCGGCTTTGCGTTACCAGGACGCGACCTCTTCTTTGAGTTGTCTCCTTGTTCAAGTAGATTCACCCTAGGTTCAAACGAACCTTTTGACTTCGAGTACTGAACTCAAACTCGGACTCAATTCGTACCTTCCGGATAACGTCTTCAAGAGACATCGCCTTTTGCTTGTGCTTGAGATATGTCTTGAAGTCTTTCCAGTTCGGAGGAAGCTTATCAATCATGGCAGCAGTCGTGAAAGCATCAGGTAGTACCATCCCCTCGGCGTGGACATCATTCACCAGCATTTGGAATTGTTGTACTTGTTCCATAACCGGGCGAGAATCAACCATTTTGTAGTTCATGAAATTTGTGACTACGAATTTCTTAGTACCAGCCTCGTCGGAGCTGTACTTCTTCTCGAGTGCCTCCCATATCTTCTTGGAGGTCTTTACTTCCGAGTACACATTACCAAGGCTATCTTCCAGGCTACTTAGGAGAAAGCCTTTGCACAGATAGTCACCGTTGTGCCAATTATCGTAGGTGGCACGAACATTGAAGTTTGTCTCGGACTCATCCGGAGTGGGTGGTTCATCTTCCTTCACGAAGTTAGCGAAGCCAAGTATCGTAAGGTAGAACAACATCTTTTGTTTCCATCTCTTGAAGCCTTCACCATTGAATTTTAGAGGCTTCTCCGCGGTGGGCATAATCCTTGAGGAGTGCACCGGAGCGGTCATAGTTGGAACAAATGTCCCCATCGTACCCGTTGAGTGGGTGGTTGAAACAGATGAGTATGTTGGCGGAGCAGTTGCGAACATACTTGGAACCATAGTTCCCGTCATCCCAGTAGGATGGATCCCAGCCGAAACTGACACATTTTGGATCGAAGTCCCCATCCCATAAGGGAACGTTCCAGCAGCCGATGCCAGAGGTCATATTGGTCGAAGAGAAACGCCTTGATAGTGTATCCAGGAGGGTGTCGAGAGTTCCTTGGTTGAGGAGGAAATCAGCATGACTCATGTTCATGTTTAGCGTAGACGCGCCAATCGTTGAGGTGTTCATGACTGCAGGGGCAGTTGTCGTCACTGGAATGTTGGAGGTAATGGCAGGAGCAGTCGAGCTTATCGAACCAAGAGTCGAGCTTGTAGGAGTGGTAGAGGTAGACATTCTTTCCAGTATTGATATTAAAACAGTAAATTACAAATAACTTTCGTCTTGCGATTGTGGGAAATAAATCGAGCACAAACAGGGAATAAATGAATATCACTAAACTGTATGATAGAACTGAATAATATATAGTCGAGTCGAGTGTATCTCTTTCCGCAAGATGAAATTGCCCAGGTAGTGCTCTTCGGTTTTGGCAATTCGTCCCCAAAGATAAAACGACTAACGTCTCTAGTATAACAGCACCGTAAATACCAGAACTCCGGCGAACTGAATGAATATGGACTGAGCTACGAGAAAAAGAAATAGTGCAAATGTTGGAATGCAATGTTGTATGTTCTGTAGTTTCAAATATGCAGGAGCCTCTCACCCTTATAAAGGGGTTCCAGCGGGGGAAGTTACAGCTGCTTAATGACGTCCATAAAGGCAGCATTAAGATGTTTAAACCTGGCACCTGGCAGCATGAACCTGGACAGGTAGTAACGTGCATGCATTAGATTGCATGAGGTTTTTATACGTTGGAAACGTACCTAAACAGTCAGGAGTTTCAGGAGTGTACGTTTGAAAACGTACGCAGATAGTTCACGGGCCCATAACGCACGTGGCTAACACCCAAATCGGACCAGCTAATCAGACTAATTGCCCAAGACCCAAGACCCAAGTCCCAGGACCGGGCTCGACACCGCTCGGCTCCGCCTCCGGCTTGAAGGCGGACGGGCGAACCCAAGTCCAAGAGCTCGCGTGATCTTTGTTCACACAAAGTCCACAATACCCGCTGGCCCATTTGATGTCCACTTAAGAAATGTAAATATTTTTAAACTCCCTTCCACATTGATTATTATTCAATGTGGGATAAACAACAATTAAAACTTAAACAACCGTTCAACTTCAAAGCATTATTTCTTACTCACCAATAAATGTATTTGAGAAATTCAAAATGTTACAATTATCTACACGACACGTAGATCGAGCCTATACAATTCGTTAAAACGAGTTTTCGCTACACCATTAAATTGATTAAATCCAATTTAACAACATAATTGTCATGGCTTACTATTGCATGAAATATTAATACTCGTTATAAATCAAGCCACTTAGGTTGGGGTTTTAAAACTGAATTAAAACAATAAAATATTCAGTATGAAATTTGTTTCAGGATGATAATCTGGATTAGTGTGAACCTCAAACCGAGGGATTAAAAAATGAGTATTAGCTACAAATTTGTCTATGACAACACAAGTAAATGTTACCTAATTATCGTGCTGGTGAAAATTAGGAAATTCTATTTCATTTACATTCCCATTTCCAAATTGTGGAGTGTAACTTTTTATTGCCTTACATAATAGATTTTATAGATTCTTTCTTGCAAAGGATCGTGGGTGGGACTTGATCTTTTTTTCTATTTTGTTCATCTAATACAGATAAATTTTCTAAACCTCTGTTCAACTACAACTATATTTGTCATTGTATTGAGTTGTGAATTATTTTCATAGTCAAACATTAGCTATGAGTCAATTAATTTCATTATTTTCAGGGCGTCTTGAGTGTGGGCACGTGAATGCCAAGCATAGCTATCTTTTACTTTTTGTCACCGTACTTCATCAGTCACATCAGAAAAAAAATAAAAAAAAATACTCTCCACATTATTTCTCCTCCCTTCCCTTTGTCTATCCTTGTTTTCTCATTTATTCACCATATCATCAAAGTTACTTTTTATGGGTCTCACATGTTCCCCATTAATTTTTATTTATACTTTTTATATTCCAATACAATTATATTTATCTATGATTTATTTAAATATTTTATGAATATATATATATATATATATATTGAATTTTTTTCATTTATAATATTAATTTATTAAATCTATATATATTTGGATTTTTATTTATATGTCTATTCTTGATTTTTTTTCACTTACAATTAATATTTATGTGAGTACTTTAAAATTTTAATTAATAATAAAATTTTAATTTTTTTTAGGTGTGAAAACTTATTTATTTTATAATAAATAAGTTTTTTTAATATATATATATATAAATGGCCAACAACCAACGCACAAAGCGGAATCAATTGAAAGAAGAAAGGAAAGAAAAAAAGAAAAAAGGAAGGAAAAAAAAAGAAAATGACCGGTCAACTTTCGCAGAGGNCCCTTTTCTTCCCCTCCGTTCCCGTATCCCCTCCCCTCTTCCCCTCCCTTCCTCATTTATTCACCCCCTCCTCATCCTCTCCCCTTCCAAATGCCCCACTAAAGATGCTCTTATGCATAGCAGATTTTGCTTAATGTACTTGAGAATATTGTCATAATGTGATACTTGAAATATGTATCGAGCATGGCAGTATGGAGCAAATTATGCTTCATTAGCTCTTAGTCCTCTTCATCTTTTTTCTTTATTGCTATTTGTATTTTTTTTCACGTTCGAGTGTTGTTTGGCTTTAAGTTTGGGTTTGATGATAAGAAGATTGTTTCCTTTATTACACGCCGGGTCCAATAAATAATCAAGCATCCAATTCATTTTCAATCCATTATGGCAATAACCGATTGTACCTATTGGATTCATATTCATGTTACGTCTTTGCACTCCTTGCGTGACTAACCACAAAATCAATGTACATAAAACTTTTATGAATTTACTTTAATAACATTGGGTAATTTGGCGATTTCATAAGCTTATAATCTTACATGTTAATAACGCAAGAATGACCACATTCAAGTAATTAGTTTGTATCTACTGAGACCATTATTCACTCATGGTTACTTTATGCTAAGACCAGTCATTCTTTACTCATGGTTACTTTATGCGACCATATTAAGAGTTAAGAGCAGGAAAAGTCTAGAAATTCTATAAAATGTACAAGATATATTGTAAATAAAACACATCATTATTCACTACAACAAATGACACCTACAGGAAGGACAAAATTGGAAGGACAAATTTGTCCTTCCTATAGGGTGAACATATAGGAACGACATATAAAAGTCGTTCATGTAGGTCCATTTACCTATTGGAACGACATTTGTCGTTCCTATAAATAAAACTGTCTTTCCAAAAGAATGTCAATATATTGGAGCAACAATTGTCATTCCTATAAATATAATCCTATAAATAAAATTGTCGTTCCAAAAGAATGTCAATATATTGGAGTGACAATTGTCGTTTCTATAAATATAATTGTCATTCCAACAGATTGTCAATATATTGGAACGACATTTGTCGTTCCTATAAATATAATTGTCGTTCCAACAGAGCACCAATTTAATGGTGTATCTATTGGAACGACGAGTCCTTCCAAAATATCACTAACCTCATTTAATACCCTTCACCTAATTCCACACATTATTTTTCACACAGTGCTACAATAAAAAGTTAAATACTGCATTCTACACACATAAAAAAAATGCATTTAAATTGCATACTACAATAAAGTAAACATCCAAAAGACTGCATCTTTTTTCATAATTTTTGGAAAGATCTGTGACTGTCTACAGTATGTGATGCTAATAAATATAAGGCAAATACTTGGGTGAGACCGGTCTCATCCTATGAGACCAGTTTTTACCATGTCCATCGGCCCGATCCACCCACTTCCCAACCTACCCGCCCACCCCTAACCCTAACTATAAAAGAAAAAAAATCAGAATTCACAAGCCTCCCCTCCCCTCTGCTTCTCTCTCTCTCCACCGGCCGCCGTTCTCCGGCGACGGCCACCGTCCTTCGGTGACAAAACTTAACATAAATTATATCATCTAAATTTTTTCGATTCCCTCGTTCTAAATCTGAAACTGGATTTACGATTGAATGTTCTGATAATCGTAGATGTTGACCTCAGATCTATGACGATTCACCGGGCCAATTTTAGATCTGTAGTCACCGCTTAACTCCCTGCGTTGTAATCTACGAGATCCCCAGCTTATGTATTCAAATCTGTGTCGTAATCGATACCGACGATGGTAGGCTTTTTTTTTCCCGCTTCACTCTCTCTCTTTCTACCATGGTTGTGGTCGCCATTTTTCAGTCCGCTCCTGGTGGCGTCCGTGCGGTAGTAGTGATGTTAGATTGTTTGTTTATGCGTGTGTTCATTTGTGTAATTTTTACAATATCTGATCAAGTATCACGAAATATATTAAAAGTATCCGAAAAAATATTAAAAGTATCACATAATACACTTATTTTTGTATCATAAAAGTAGTATGAATTTTTACAATATCTGATCAAGTATCAAAAAATATATTAAAAGTATCCGAAAAGATATTAAAAGTATCACATAACACACTTATTTGTGTATCACAAAATTAGTATGAATTTTTACAATATCTGACCAAGTATCACAAAATATATTAAAGGTATCAGAAAAGATATTAAAAGTATCACAGAACACACTTGTTTTTTATCACAAAAGTAGTATGGTTTTTTTACAATATCTAGTCAAGTATCACAAAATATATTAAAAGTATCAGAAAATATATTAAAAGGGGAAAAAAATTGCCCCCCAATGTATGCGCTTTTTTACACATTGCCCCCCGTAGTATTTTTTGTTCCACTTTACCCCCTGATGTACAATAATTTTCGACGTTGCCCCCTAAACTTTATTTCCAGCGGAATATTCCTTCAAGATTCCATTGACGGACAATTGAGGGACAAAGTGCAAAAATCTCATAGTTTGGAGGGTAAAGTGAAAAAGTCTTAAAGTTTGGGGGGCAAATTAAAATAATATAAATATTGGTTTTTTGTCTTAAAATTTTATATTTGAAAAATATATAGAATTTTTACCTTACACACACACACACACACACAATGTTGTTAATACAATTCCAATTAATATTTATAATTTTCTAAATATAAATATTGTCAATACATCTTTTATATTATTAAACATGAAACACATGACTAGGTATTATGTAAATTATTAGGCTAAATAACATAATAATATATTCTTATGTATTATGATTGTGTATTTCGTATATGCATTATAATATTATGATATGAAAAATAAAATTATCATTCGATATTATTATTTGTATAAAAAGTGTGATTAAATACTATATTAATCACGAGTGCATTATTATATATAAGATTGTATTACCATATTACATAGAGAGAAAAATGCAAAAACGGCTTTAATATTTGCGTCCAAGTGCAATTATAGTTATGTTATAAGATTATTTTTTAATAATATCTATTTAACTATATTACTAATTATTATGGTATCATTTCACGATTATATATATTCTCTATTATTAATGCAAAATCCTCTTATCCTATGTGTCTGTTTTTCACGCTTCATTAGCTTTTGAAAATATATTGGTGCTTCGGTGTTATCCGAACCTAATATCGACCTAATTTAGTATTTTTTTTTCTTTTATTATATTTTACCTAATTTAATACTTACCTAATATTATATTTTGCTTAATTCAATATTTTTCTTTTATTACATGTTACCTAATTTAATATTTTCTTTAACATATTTTTTGCCAAATCAATATCTTATTTTTATTTTTCTAATAAAAAAATATATAAGTTATATCTAATTAGAAGAAATCTGTATAAGTTGAATTAATTTTTATTTACAATAAAAGTTGAAATA
>BMAC01000361.1:13842-52636 GCA_014905375.1 Phtheirospermum japonicum | reverse complement strand
GTATTAAACTAGTATATATATATATATATATATATATATATATATATATATATATATATATATATATATATATATATATATATATATATATATATGAGATGTAAATTCTATTTTTTAATAAAAATAATAATTTTTACATAAAAACCCAATGTTAATATTATTTTAATTTTTCATCGAAATTAAAAGATTTTTGCACTTTGCCCCTAAACTTTAAGATTTTTTGCACTTTAACCTCCAAACTATGAGATTCTTGCACTTTACCCCCCAACTGTCCGCCGATGGAATCTAGAAGGAATATTCCTTCGGAAATCAAGTTTATGGGGTAACGTCGAAAATTATAGAGGGCAAAGTGAAACAAAAAGTATTTCGGGGGGCAATGTGTAAAAAAACACATACATCGGGGGGCAAAAATATTTCTTCCTTATTAAAAGTATCACATAACACGCTTATTTTTGTATCACAAAAGCAGTATGAATTTTTACAATATCTGATCAAGTATCACAAAGTATATTAAAAGTATCAGAAAAGATATTAAAAGTATCACAGAACACACTTATTTTTGTATAACATAAATAGTATGAATTTTTACAATATCTGATCAAGTATCACAAAGTATATTAAAAGTATCAGAAAAGATATTAAAAGCATCACAAAATACACTTATTTGTGTATCACAAAAGTAGTATGATTTTTTACAATATTTGGTCAACTATCACAAAATATATTAAAAGTATCACAGAATACACTTATTACAAAATGTAGTACAATGTACAAGTATTAGAAAATATGTGATATTTTTAATATATTTTGTGATACGCGATCAAATTTTCTTAATACTTTTAATTATCTAAATGTAATAGGCACATATGTAAGTAAAAGAAATCAAATTATAGAATATGTCATATTTTAATTACATTTCGTAATAATTTAACAATATTCTTATGATAAAAAAAAAGATGTAAAAATATAAAATATAACATTTGTTACTTTTACTCGATTTGTGATACTTTTACTTGAGTTTGTGATACTTTTAACTAATTTTGTAATACTTAAAACTGGGCAGATTCAATTTTTTTCTTATCGATGACGTTTTTTTGTTTTTTTTGGGTTGAATTTTCAGTTTTGTAGAGTGAAGCGAGACAATTACTCGATTTTGTGATACTTTTTTTTAATCAAAATTTCGCCCGGTGAATCGCTGTAAATTGGAGGTTAAAATTGATGAATTTGTGACTTTGACCTCAGATATACGGTGATTGGAGCATTAGATTATAAATCCAGTTGCGGATTTGGAACGAGGGAGACGAGACGATTACAACGATATAAGACTTGTAAAAAATTATCGCCGGTAAACAATGGAGGTGGCGGCCGACGATCGGTAGTGGCAGCCGGAGTCCGGAGGTGGGGGGAGCACACTTGTTGTGCGTGTGCTTGTGTGTGATAGAAAATCAATATATATATATATGCAAACACTTGTGTTATGCCAAATTAATGGGTCATAACCCGTTACGCCATCTGAACCGATATTATAATGTATTGGTTTTTGTACTGTGATGTATTAGTTTTTTACTGTAAAATATTAGTTTTTCATAAATCTCTGATCCGTGCTATGATATATTGATTTTTGTACTGTTGTGTATTTGTACTGTGATGTATTGGTTTTTTATTATAATATATTAGTTTTTGCATTTTGTATTGATATGAAATTTTGGTCTAACGGATGATCCGTTAGTTCGGACTAACAAGAGTGTTGCCCATATATATATATATATATATATGGATGGGTTGGGACAGGTCGGATAGGTTGGGTGGATCAATTAATAAATTTGGTAAAAGTGGTCTCATACTATGAGACCGGTCTCACAGGAGGCCTACTCCAAATATAATGAAAATGAATGGCATAGTAAGTAATCTAAAAAAAACAAAACAAAAAAAAAAACTTGTTAAGCAAACAGTTACGTAGTTGTAAATTGATACCATGAAACCACAACACGGTGTGTAATTTTAAGACCACCAAACAATATAGCCTAACGTAAAAAATTCAGCCAATCAATTTTCCATACTACATTCTCCATAAGATTGCAGACAGGCAAAACTTTCAGGCCATGTCATTGTCACGAACAAATTTTCATACTACGACGTTAAATAGTTTGTAATTATTAACAAGTACAAACTACGCACTCAAATAATACAATTACATAGACAAACATTTCATTTGCACTGTGTCGTTCTAATAGCATGTAATTACTAACAATTTCTTAAATTTTAATTACTTATCTACACGTACGACAATGTTTTACGAAATACTACACATGCAATTCTACCAATGTGCTACAAAAAAAAAAAAAAAAAATGCATTAGGCAAACGTTAAAACAACAATAATTAAGTACTGGCATTTTTTTCAATTGCATATTTCACCAAAATATTTGTTGTACCTAGTTCGAGACAGAATAAAGTTCATACTGTATACATTTAGGGTGTGATGAATTAAATTCAAAAATAATTCTACTACAGTTTAAATTCTTTTTAGCAAATCCAAGGCTATGACAAGATGTGTAGTTGCAAACACAATAGTAAAGTATTAAATACAACAAAATAATAAAAATAAAACAACACCCAAAAGAGAGTATGGAATTTCAACCACGACAATCAGATGACGGCAAAGCTAATCATCTAAAAGACTATATCGTTTGGTTTTTAAATGCTTACAATATTTGAACAACAAAACCTCTTGCCTAATTCAAAATATCCAAACATATATATAAAAGAAAAAAAAACACTTATTGAGTTTTTCATGGACGCCCACCTAAAATGTAGGCCCAAAAAATTTACAAACTTGGTATTCCGAAATTCAATACTACATTAAAAAAAAGGAAATAATAGAGGCACTTACCCAGTTCGTGGTTGGTACTTCGTCCTTTGCTATTAATCCAAGAAAAATAACCCTATAATTTGTAACTCCGCCATAGGTAATGAAAAAACAAGATCAAATTTAGTATTGAATGCGGTATTGAATCCTTAAACCCTTAAATAATTAACACTAGTCCAATCAAACCAAAGGTACTCACGATAAAAAATTTGTGTGAATCCATGATAATTTGGAGTCAAACTGCGGTTCTTTGTTGGAATTTTTGGAAATTAGATATCACGGTTAGTATGGAACAGAGATTACAATAGTGATTTTCGAGAGATGAAAAGAGGCTTGATACGGGGAAAGATTTTGGGGGGCGTGAACGAATAAAGAGAAATTGTAACGTGAGGGTATTGTAGTCTGTCACATAGTTAAAATGTCGTAACTAGTAAATTGAAAATATACTGTAGTATTTGGGGTAAATTATTCCCCTTATGGAGTATATGGTCAATGCCGCTATAAATTTAGGGTTTAAAGTTTAATATTCAATTTTGGGGTTTAGTTTTCTCACTTTAATGGTTAATTTTTCATTTTTAGGGTTTAGTTCTTTGTTTTTAGGTTTAGGGGGTGTATTCATTTCGAACTTTTATATAGACATTTTAAGATTTGTTTCACTGTTTAGATTTGTATGTATTTTCTTTTATTTTTATTGATTTTATATATTTGTTGGGAGTTTATAAAAGTTTTTGTGAAATCTCTTGTTTAAAGATGGGATTTGGTAGTGGAATTTTGTATGTATAATTAACTTAGAAGTCTAGGAAAATCCAGTCAAATTACAAATCCAAAGAGTATTTGACTTTTTAAATACCTCATGAAAATTTAAGAATTCAAAATATCTCAAATGAATACCTTGAGACTTTTATGGACATTTAATAATCCATTAGAAATCTCAATTAAATACCTCAAGAATTTTATAAGTTTTAAAATGTCTTAATTAAATACATCAGGATTTTAAAAATCTTAATATATCTTTAAAAGTTCCTAAATGAATACACCCCCCCCCCCCCCCCCCCCCCCCTAGTTTTTTTCATTTTAGGATTTTAGATTTAGAATTTCAATTATTTGTGATAATATATATCCGTTATATGTGATGATATATACTAATTATATATAATAATATAAGTCAGTTATATGCGATAATAATATAAAGGCAAAAACTTATAAATGACGGTCACACGAATCACTTTCTATGTGACGGGTTGAAACCCGCGCTCAAATCCTACCCGGTTCAACAATCGGACCCAGTATAAAATGAGAAATAAATACTGAATAAAGTCTTTCTTCTTCTCCTCCTCCTTTTCTCTCTCACCGACCCCCAAATCTCAGAAACACCGCCGCCACTCCGTCCACTGTAGATCCTCCCCAACGATACTTATAATGTTGTCATCAACTTGCAGATGTATTTACCCTGCTAATTTGTGACCTCCGCCACGTCTGCTCCACGAATTTAAAGTTCTACCTCCATCGATTGTTGAGCCTCCGCCGGCTGCCCATCCGTCAACGACGATGCTTGCACTTATTGTTGTCAACTTGCAGAGGTAATTACTTTTTTAATTTGCGATTTTTATTTTCCCTAGGTTTATGTTGCCAATAATCAGAGTCTATGTGTAAATTAGATGATTCTATTGTTGTAATATTAGATTGTACAATATCTTTTTAAATCCGGGAGTAAATTAACCAGAATTCATGAATGTTTCCGTTTGTTTATGGGCATTTCGGAAATGTGTTGAAAAAAGTAAGAATAGTGCTCATTCTTTGAGTTTGGTGATGAATTATTCTTGTCGAGGTGTTGGATCTTTTGATTTATACATTTTCTCTTCACACAATTATCAGCAAATGCACATTGTTTTCATGAAAAAGGTTCTTTTGATTCACTGGTTGTTGTTTTGCAGTGATGAAGGTGGTGTACAAATTACAAGTAATTTTCTCTTTAAAACTGACACTTTTGCTTTAAAATGTGATACTTCCCGCCACGTTGGCGGAGATCACGCTCAGAAATGGTGGCTTGGACTTCTATGACATTAGCTTCGTGGACGGGTATAATTTGTCGATGATAGTTAAGGACCCAGTGCTTTGGTGCACTTGTTCAGACCGTGAGTCGTGCCGGGAAAGATTGGACTTTAGTTGATGGTTTGTGAAGCTGGACAGGTTGTGAGAGCTGAAAGCCAGGAGTCGAGCAGCTATGAGCGAGCACACTATCATGACGGATCTACCTCAGAAGGCTCTTATGGTGAGAGAGTTTTCGAGGCTCATTGGGAGCATTAAATTTGATGGTGCGAAACTTGAGAAGAAATGGCCGACACTTAGCATGACAACACAACTTGTTTTAGATGCTGTTAAGGCGTATCGAGAGAGGTTATGAAACTGTTGAGGTCACGAGTTAGTTGCTTTATTTTTATTTGTGTGTGTGTGCTTGTGTTGTTTCTGCATGGACTTTGATTTTTGCACGAAATCGTTGTGACGATGTTATTTATTTTTATGCGGACTGCTTGCGTTTCCAGATTTTAGTGTCTCGTTAAAATGTTGTTATGGAATAAAACCGCAGTTGGTTATGAATATTTTTGTTCTCTTTTTTCCTCTTTGGCTTACGAGTTGCTAAACGCCATATCCTCACTACTTGGAGAAGCAAAAAGATGTTTTATTATAAATGCCTCGTATAGTGCTAACAAGATTTTATATGTATAGACAAAGATTTGTCAGATCTCCGAGGATTAATGTAACTTAATGTTGGACAAATGATCATATAAGTAAATTATGTGTGTGGTGTGTGTGTTTATTGTTCAACTCAGTGTACGGGTTGTGAGGGCAATTACGAGCTGCTCGTCGGACTCGACCAGCGACATGCCATTACTGTAAAAGTGACAGCTTTTAATGCAGAAGTGGCGCATTTTAGTGAAAAAGTGACACATATAAGTTAAATGTTTGATTACATCATAATGTTTAAAAGTAATTTTCTATTGTGAAAAAAAATGACATTTTTGGTGCAAAAATGTTTGTATTAATCGGAAAAGTGACAATATCATAATCAACCATTTAACTTTTCAATTAATATTGTCATTTTTTCCATTACTATAAAGTGACAGTTTTTAGTGCAAAAGTGACGCGTTTTAGTGAAAAAGTGACACATATAAGTTAAATGCTTGATTGCATCATAATGTTTAAGAGTAATTTTCTATTGTGAAAAAATGACATTTTTTGGTTGATAGTTGATAGTAATCGTTATTTTTTGGTTTTTTTAATAGTTGAAAAGTAATGACATTTTCTAATAGTTGATAGTAATCGTTATTTTTTGGGTTTTTTTTCCTGTAAAAAACTGTCACATTTGCACCGAAATATGTCACTTTTGTCCAAAAAAGTGTCACTTTTGCTTACTTGTCTTGGATGTTAGGGAATTTGTTTTGCAGGTGCTATTGAAAATTAGTTAAGTTATTAGATTTATGCTTTATTTTAGTCAAGTTATAATACTGTCACTTTATAAATAAAAAGTGTCACTCTAATAGTTGATAGTAATCGTTATTTTTTGATTTTTTTTCCTTAAAAAATTGTCACATCTGCACCAAAATATGTCACTTTTGTCCAAAAAAGTGTCACTTTTGATTTTTTGCAAAAAAAGAGTTGCTACACGAGTTATAGTAGTCAAGTTATAATACTGTCACTTCTTAAGATATTAATTACTGTCACTTTATAAATAAAAAGTGTCACTTTCTAATAGTTGATAGTAATCGTTATTTTTGTTTTTTCTTTCCTGTAAAAAACTGTCACATTTGCACCAAAATATGTCACTTTTGTCTAACAAAGTGTCATTTTTGATTTTTTGCAGAAAAAGAGTTGCTACACAAATTATAGTAGTCAAGTTATAATACTGTCATTTCTTAAGATATTGCTGTCACTTTATAAATAAAAAGTGTCACTTTCTAATTGTTGATAGTTATCCTTATAACAAGAACTTATCTCGTTTCACAAATAACAGAGAAATATATATAATTTGAAAATGGACAAAAACTTAAAATTTTTATTTCATTACGAACCATATTAAATCACCACCAGTTTGTTTGTTAAGATTCCCCAATTTAGGAAAATTAGGCCAACCAAAATACCAAATAATGTTGTGTCATCTACAAAAGCTCTGTTATAAGTCCATTGTACGAACTTAATTAACTTACAATTAAGCATATCATTCTCACAATCCTCTCCTCAACATTAGAAACAAGTGAAAAAAAAACTTATTTATGGCTACTAAAAAGATGGAAATAGGCTTTATCCTAATCGTCGCATTTATGCTATGCAAAGGAGCAATTGGTCAATCAAGCTGTAGTAGCACGCTTTTGAGCCTCTCTTTGTGCATGAATTACGTGACGGGTAACACGTCCACCCCATCCTCGTCGTGCTGCTCGCCACTTGCTAACACTGTCCAGTCGCAACCTCAGTGCTTATGTCCATTGCTTAGTGGAGGCGGTTCGTCGTTCGGTATTTCTATTAATCAAACTCTTGCAATGGCTCAAATGTTTTTTGCAGCAACATAAAGACAACAAATTTCACAAATACGCATTAAAAATATTTAATTTCTTCCCACCAAACATCGACTGAACCACATTAGTTTCCACCATCAACTACTCTGCTTTACAAGTCAATCTACACCATATTAGTACCCTTCGAAAAATAACATATTTCCTAGACAAGAGAAAACTATTGCAGGCTACAGACCCCCCAAAAGATGAATTAATCGGCATAAAGCTTTGCCCCAGAAAATGACGACATTAAAGAAAATAAACTCCTCCACATCCATGTCCACGCAAGTCCAAACCCCTTCCCTGCCGCCGTGTAAACCTAATGGAAACTCATATTCAATTTATTGCACATTTTGCTATAGAAAAACAAAATTAAACACATGGCGCGTTAGGACTCGAATCACAAGCCTCGACTAATTTTCTTACAAGCTCCGCCTCACGAAGCACAACATCGAAACTATTATAATCACCGTTCTCAATACTCTCTCTATTAGGCAACAATCTCGATATTCGAAAAGATTGAGCGGAAACTAGGTCGGGCAAGCACTTGACGACCATAGACAAGATTGTATCCGATAACGGAAGCTAGTGGCTCATTCCGTTACATTCCCAAAACAAGTTCTGATACAAGTTCTCAACAATTACAAATATCAATCGCATCAATGCACCATCTTATAAGTTCCACAAAGACTCAAATGCAATGAAAAACACAGGTATATAACAACAAATTCAAACACAAAACGATCAGAATAATGAAATTGTTACCTGAGAACCCTTTTCCGATGGTGGTCCCGGAAACATCCACCAAATTCCCTTCCTTGAACAGCTCTTCCACCACCAGCCATTGATTAGGCTTAAAACCTTCAATCGACTGCACCCTGAACTCCTGCAGATGCCGCAGCGGAATAATCCCGGACTTCTACAAGTGCCCCATCTCCTGCTTCATCAATTTCCGGTCACGGACCCTGCGGTACCCGACTTGAACCGCGTCATACCCGTCGGAGGCCTCGGTCTTCACCTGGTGACGATATTGCCCTCGCGAAAACCGACGAAGGTTACCGGAATTACGGCGCCGGTGGAATCAAAGTACGACATCATCCCTAGTCTATAATTGTTGAGAACTTGTATCAGAACTTTGTGTGAATTGGTTTGGCAGCGTGATTTTTTTTTTAATTTTATAAGAGATCCGTTTTGGTGGGCGAATCTGGGTTGGGGGCGGGTTTTAAACTCCGTCACATGAAAGGAGATCCGTGTGGCTGTCACACAGGAGACAGAAGACTTGCTCTAAATTAAATTATTGGGTGCATCTTTCCCACAATTAGTTCTCTTTCCCCACAATTAGGGTTTCACTTTAAGGTTTAAGTTTTCGTTTTAGGTTTATTTTTTTCATTTTATGATTTTAGATTTTGAATTTCAATTATTTGTGATAATATGTATTCATTATATGTAATGACTAGTTTAATACCTGTGTGTTACACGGGATTTATCAAAAGATAAATAAAAAAAAATAATTATTATAGAGTTTTTAAATTTAATAATAAAAAATTCAAAAGAT
Organism: Phtheirospermum japonicum; assembly: GCA_014905375.1. Lineage (NCBI taxonomy): Eukaryota > Viridiplantae > Streptophyta > Magnoliopsida > Lamiales > Orobanchaceae > Phtheirospermum > Phtheirospermum japonicum. The sequence continues at coordinate 43,664 of BMAC01000361.1, read as the reverse complement.
ATCGTATCATCAACCCGTGTCTTGTACCGATGTCTTGTTATTATTTACTAACTATTGTTTTCTATTGTTAAGTAATTTTTTTATTTTGATATTTAGATTAAACTTGCTAATAATTTTTTATTTACATATTTAAATAAATTCAAAACGTGTCACACGATCGACCCGTGTCTAATTATTATAATTAGTTATTATTATTAAATATTTTAATGTTCATATTTAATTTTATATAAATTTCGATTACATACTTCTAAAAATTCAGAAGGTGTCATATTTCAAACCTATGTCATATTGTACCAGTGTCTAATCAATATTATTAATTATTATTATTAAAATTTATATTTCTTATATGTAGATTGTAATTATTAATAAACTAGTTACATACTTACATTAATGTATATAACTCATGATTTATTTATATTATATATTTGAAATTTTAAGACTAAAGATATTTTAACTTTTATTATAAATAAAACTTATTTATATTATTAATAAATAATTAAGATTTTTTAATTAATATTATCTTATAAATAATTTATCTTTTAATTAAAATAAGTAATTTTTTTTTTCTAAATATATATATATGACTTTTTATATATTTTAGAAGAATAAAAGAAAAAATTGAATTAAGAAAAATATAATTAAAAAACTATTAAATTAGGTAAATCTAAAAAAAGGAAAAAATAAGTTAGGATAAATACAATAAAAGTAAATATAATAAACTAGGTAGATATTATAACTCCTAGTTTTTAGTAACTCTCAAACCCTCGAAAATTCGTCAAATGAGCAAACGAACCATCAGAAAATTACAACACGTAGGATATAAATTTTTTCGTTTAGTACGTACACACACACACACACATACATATTATGCGATATTTAAAAAAGAGTAATATTCATTACAAATACTAAAATAATAATATTGAAAATGGAACATACAAATCGTGACATTATTTGTTCTATTTATAGGATGATTTTTTCACAATATATGATTTTTACACACAAATCATAATATTATTTGTTTTAATTACAGTAAGACTGATTTTAACAATAAATAATTTTCAAGTGTTTTTACTGTGAGTCACGAAATTAGTTTAAAGTATATCAAAATATCATAAACTCGAAGGGAAAACCTGTGAAAATTGAGTTTATAAAAATATAAAAAATACAACGCCCACGTGTCATATGTGAATATATGATATAAAAAAATTAAAATATACAAGACACTAATAATTTTATTGAAAAATGGTCGTACATCTAATTTGTAGTATATGTAATGTTATTTTATTATTTTTTTTCCACGTAATGACACTAATTTGTTCGTATAGATATATAATGTGTTTGTCAATGCATTATATTGAGACTATATAAAGAAATTTATAATATATTTAATATTTATTTTTCTAGGCGTAATAATTAATTATTATCTATTTTATCTATTTTTTTCTTTTTTTTTTTCTCTTTTTAGCGTAACAATAGTTTTTCATATATATTTTTAATATTTTTTCAATTAATTATTAGGATTAGATAATGAAATTCCAGTTTATATTATATTTATTTTTTTATTTTTTGTAAAAATTTTATATAACTCATATTTTTCTTAAATAAATATTTAAAATTCTAATAAAACTATTTGAACTTTTATTATAAATAAAATTTAATTCAATTTATATTTTTTCTAATTAGACACAACTTATGTATATTTTTATATTAGAAGAATAAAAGTAAGATATTTAATTAGGTAAAATATGTTAATAAAAATATTAAATTAGGTAACATGTAATAAAGAAATATTGAATTAGACAAAATATAATATTAGGAAAGCTAAAATATATAAAAAAAAAAAACTAAATTAGGTAAATATTAGACTTCTATGATACGGAATGACCAAATTTTTTTCCAAAACTAAGGAAACATGAAAAATAAACATATATGATAAAATTTTTTGTATTAATATATAAAAAAGATATATACTAATTATATATAATAATAAATTAAATTATTGGGTGAACGCAGTGCACCTTCCCCACAAACAACGGCACAAACCCATAACAAAAGGGAGAAAAAATAAAAATCGCCCCCTAAAAGGTAATGAAATAATGTAGTAACTTTTTTTCTTTTTTAAGTTTTAAAATCAACATAGTAATTTTAATAATGTACACGCTAATGACACATTATTTATAATTATTCCAGATAGATAATGCACGCATACACAACGATACTTTGACCCATATTTATTCTGGATCTAGGGTTTTCTGCTCAATCGTCACACACACCTGTACACAAACACAAGTATCGTTTTACTATATATTAGAAACTCATCAGATTAACCCTAGCTCTCAAAAGTCTGATTAAAAACTTTGGATGCAACAAGAAATTATCGAGAATTCAACCATCGTCAAGCGACAATCAATCAATATTCACCGGAATCTCGATTTTGTTTATAAAACCCTATATTTTTTTTATTCAATTTTGATACTCCCCTTTGGATTTCACCACCAAGCGATCTATAAATCTGAAAAAAAAAAAAAAAAAACCCCAAAATCGGACGGATGAATTTCAAAGAGAACTGGACCGGTGTGTCGATTTGATTTACTGAATTATTGATTTCGTCCCCAAAATTTACACAATCACAATTGAAGTAGTGACTATTGGGAAACGGAATTTGAAATTTGAGTTTTATAAACTTCTGTGTTGGAAAAAATGTTTCCAATATTCGCCGTGGTGTACGACGGGAGAGGGTGCTCGGAGAGGTGGCAGGTGCACCTCCAGGACGGTGTCGTTTTAGGGGAGGAGCTTAGGGAAATTCGGATATCGCACTACTCGCCGCCTAGTGAGAGGTGCCCGCCACTGGCCGTCCTTCACACCGTTAGTTCCGCCGGAATATGCTTCAAATTGGAATCTACGGTCAAGAATCAAGACTCGCCGCTTTCACTTTTGCATGCCAGCTGTCTCAGAGAAAACAAGGTATTGCCGCATTGCCCACCCAAACAAAAAAAAACAAAAAAAAAAAACAACAAAAAAACAACCGAACTGACTGGCAAGAAAATTTATCAGTTGATTAACGAAGTAACTCTAAGTAATCCGAAACCCTAAATGGGTTTTAAGATTGACAGAACCTAATTTTCTATTTTGAGACATCACAAAAACCCTACACTGGGTAAATACTAGTGCAAAATTGTCTAAATAGAAACTGTATTCAGGGAAACTTAACTTATTATTGCAAATAAAAAATAAAAATATTGGACTCTGGACAGAGGGACAATGACACAGATGAATTTTTATGCAATCAATTTTGAGTCTGGATAACGAGCTTCACTTATCAGTTATCACGATTGAACTTGTTATACTGAATTAGTGAATTGGATGTCCTCGATAAACTTGATTTAATTTATACTTTTTCTGGAATTCTTATGACACCTCTGATATGACAAAAGGTGATGGTTTATAATGACAGTTCGGAGATCCTCAATCGAGGAGAAACACTTGTTATTTTCTCCCTTTTAGTAAATTGAGACCATGAATTTTGTGACTTTGCGTCCGTAACCTATTCTGCAAGTAAACTTATGCGTATGACAGCGTTTATTTGCAAGGGTTTGCTTTGTTTGTATTTTGGAAGGTTTTTTGCATTTATTTTGATTGTCGTCTAATTCACTTCATTATGTTTTATTCTTAGCTTGTGGTTATTTATGTTTCGACACATTTTGTCTCATGTATATATTGGCATCGCCTGTTTGGGAATGTTTATATTCTTCTTTTTTGATTGTCTTCCTTCTCGCCTGTATCTTCTTTGGATCAGGATTATGTTATTTTCTTGTTTAATCGCTTAATCTCTTGTTATTATATTTGCAGACTGCTGTAGCATCCATTGGAGGAGGGGAGGTTCATTTAGTTGCCATGCACTCCAGGAAGTTTGAAGGACAAAACCCATGCTTTTGGGGATTCAATGTGGCATCAAGCCTATACAATTCCTGCCTTGTCATGCTGAATCTCAGATGTCTTGGCATTGTATTCGATCTTGACGAGACTCTCATAGTTGCGAACACAATGCGTTCATTTGAGGATAGAATAGAGGCATTGCAGCGGAAGATAAACACAGAGTCTGATCCTCAGCGTGCATCCGGGATGTTAGCGGAGGTTAAACGTTATCAGGAAGATAAAAATATCTTGAAGCAATATGCAGAAAGCGATCAGGTGATTGAAAATGGGAAGGTTATCAAGTCACAGTCTGAGGTGGTACCGGCTTTGTCGGAGTCTCATCAACCGATTGTTCGCCCACTTGTACGACTTCAAGATAGAAATATTATTCTTACTCGCATTAATCCACTGGTAAGTGTACCATATTTTATGTGTAAGAGATCTATTTATTTGTAGTCATTTTTGTCAATTAATTGGATTAGATGTTATACATATTCGGAGGGATATAATATAGGATTTTTGTTTGTGCTAATGTAGATACGGGATACAAGTGTTCTTGTGAGATTAAGACCTGCATGGGAGGATCTTAGAAGTTACTTGACTGCTAGAGGTCGTAAGCGGTTTGAAGTTTTTGTTTGCACAATGGCTGAAAGAGATTATGCTTTAGAAATGTGGAGACTTCTTGACCCAGAATCAAATTTGATAAACTCAAAGGAGCTTTTGGAACGCATTGTGTGCGTCAAGTCTGGTAAGTTTGTAGGTACTATAGGCTTAACTTCAATTTTCGATAGAGTTCATCTGTGACAACATGGACGTCCAACGATTTCTGTTACAGGTTCTAGGAAATCACTATTTAATGTCTTCCAAACCGGAAATTGTCACCCCAAGATGTCACTGGTGATTGACGACCGCCTGAAAGTCTGGGATGAGAAAGATCAACCTAGAGTCCACGTTGTTCCTGCATTTGCTCCGTATTATGCTCCTCAAGCTGAGGTACTTGTTTTTTCACTAACAACCTCTCTCTACCTGGAGGAAATAACCTAAAAGTTCTGCTGACATGTATAAAAATTATTTCCTTGTAGGCCAACAACACTGTCCCTGTGCTCTGTGTGGCAAGAAATGTAGCTTGCAATGTGAGAGGAGGGTTTTTCAAGTAAGTTAATATAAACCAGTTTTTGTTCTCAGTTTTCAATACTTGGTCTCAAGTAGCTGTTGTTGGATCTGACTTGAAATATTCAACTCAGAGAATTTGACGATGGTATGCTGCAACGAATTTCTGAAGTTGCATACGAAGACGATGTTAAACATGTGCCGTCCTCACCTGATGTGAGCCACTACTTAGTTTCAGAGGTAGTCTATACAATGTTACCCCCAACTTTTAGCCGGTCGTTTATGCTGATTGCTTTGTTGCATCTGAATTAGTCATTTTGAATTCTAAATCATTATCTTTCCATTTTTCATAATTATATTGCTGGAAAGCGGTGCACAATAAAAGATATCCATGCTAAGCTACATTGTTCTATTTTTTATTGCTTAGGATGATCCTTCAGCTTTAAATGGAAACAGAGATTCCATTGGTTTTGATGGAATGGCAGATGCTGAGGTGGAAAGAAGACTTAAGGTGAGTATCTTGCTTTAATGTATCTCACTTTGCTGTTTGTTGATGTCAACAGGCATATCTAGTTTTCCTGTACTGACATTTCTTTCATGCCTGTTACTGTCCTTTTATGCGCTACAATGTACGTCTAATATAGTGTCAGCAGAAGCTAAAAGTATCATAACTTGTGAGAATCAAAACTTTCAGGAGGCAATGTCAGCTTCTTCTTCTTCGCCGGTGCCAATTGCAAACTTAGATCCAAGAATTGCCTCAGCGTTGCATTACGCGGTGCCATCCTCTTCTTTCACAGCACCTCCCCTAACAATACAAGGATCGGCAATGTCTTTTCCTAGTCAGCAATTACCTCAAGTGACCTCACTTCTTAAACCACTGGTAACACAACTTGGACAAGTAGAAACAACCTTGCACAGCTCTCCTGCAACGGAAGAGGGTGAGGTTCGGGAATCAGAATTAGATCCCGATACGAGAAGGAGACTGCTCATTTTGCAACACGGTCAAGACATGAGAGAACCACCTCCAGGTGAACCTCAGTTTCCCGCTCGCCCACCTGTGCCAGTATCTGTTCCGAGAGCTCAGCCACGTGGTTGGTTTCCTGTTGAAGAAGAGATGAGCCCAAGACAGTTGAATAGGGTAGCACAACCCTTGAATGCTGAATCTCTTCCTATTGACAAGAACCGGGGTCATCATCCCCCTTTTCTTCAGAAAGTGGAACCTTCCATTCCTCCTGGTAGAGTTGTTCTTGAAAACCAGAGGTTACCAAAGGAGGTAACTGATTTCTTTTCCAGTAGAGAAGGTTAAGTGACCATTTTTGACAAGTTTCTTGATACTATAGATTTGATTTATGCAGGCACTTCAAAGAGAAGATCAATTAAGGTTAAATCAATCAGTGCCTGATTTTCATCCTTTTTCTGGTAAGTCAGTAGCATGGCTTTTTTTACCATAACTAAATGGAATTCTACACATTTCAGATAACTGCAGAGTTTGTTTCACATTCATATTAGAGTCATCAATTTTGATCTTGCTTGAAACCTAGGACTTGTTTATTACCCATTGTGATATGATATTTGCTTGGAATGATTTTTCTAGTATGTTTTCAAAAACACATAATTACTCAATGTCATTCAGTAGGGCAGTGTTTTATTTCGTGTGTTCATAATTTGAAGGTGGAGATGGCGCTGTGGCTCAGCTGTCCTCAGCAAACAAAGATATTGATCTTGAAGCTGGACAGATTGATCCCTACACTGAAACATGTACTGGAGCATTACAGGATATTGCATATAAGTGTGGAACAAAGGTATGAAACAGCACAATGCCTTTTATTAAAAAAACTTTTGGGCTTACTTCTCACTTTCTGAGATGGTTACCTCAAATACCTGTAGGTGGAGTACAGGCAATCTATATTATCGAGCACAGAACTGCAGTTTCTTGTAGAGGTGATTTCAGACTTTCAGTTACAGTTGTCCATTGACTAACGAAGAGACAAATTGAGAACTAGTATTAAAGAGCTTCACACACATTATTTATCTGTATTATGTTTGTCTTTTAAGGTCTTGTTTGCAGGGGAGAGAGTTGGTGAAGGAATTGGTAGAACAAGAAGGGAAGCACAACTTCAGGCTGCCGAAGGATCTCTTTTATATTTGGCAGGTAACATACTATATTGATTTCCGGATAGTTGAAATAAATGGGCTGTTCTATAAATCTTTTCTGATTAGTACTAACTATATAATGTATCTTATTGATTTCTTACCAACAAATTCTTTTCTGATAAGTAAATATGTCTAGTGTATATAGCTTATCTTTTACTATAAAATATTCATCTTTTTCTGACTAATTGTATGCGCCCCTAAGAAAAAGAAATTAAGTGCAAAGAGGAAAAGTCAGTGGTGGTAGGGTCGCACTCGTCTTTATTCTTCTGTGGTTGTGATCTTGTTTGAGCTGTTATAAGATGGAATTTTAAGCGAGTAAAAAGAACACCTACTCAACAATATTATTTTTTGGTGACCTGCAAACTGATTCTGAGATCTATATGGTGGTTGTTGACATACATTGATATTGAGTTTAGTAGCCAGATGATATAGGTCTGACACTGTAGCTATATGTGTGTTTATTGACCATAGAATAAATATACCCAAACCAGATATGGCATTAATTTTGATGAGTTTTTGCAGAATCATGTCTTGCAATGTATTAATTGCTCAGCTGGCATGCTTAAGCTATTTTGACCGCCACAAATTGTTTCTCTGTAGATAAATACTTATCGCAGCTTAGACCTGATTCCAGCTACGAGCCTGGGGATGGGGGTAGGTTTGCTAATCAGCGAGATAATGGTTTCGTTAATGATGCCAATTCCTTTGGATATCAGTCATTGCCTAAGGATGAGGGTGTCTATTCAACAGCACCACCAAGGATTCTAGACCCAAGAATCGAGGCCTCCAAGAGGCAGTCAACGGGACCAATTGCTGCGCTTAAAGACTTAGTAAGTATCTTATATTAACGCCATTCTTCTCCAAGGGTTTATTGGTTTGTATTGCAATGTTTTTGGGCCATTCACATCCTACTGATTTCATTAACATGCCTTTCGTTTCAATCTTCTATTCTTCAGTGCATGATGGAGGGCCTTGGTGTAGCATTCCAAACTCAACCTCAGTTTTCAGCTAATCCTGGCCTGAAAAACGAAGTGTATGCTCAGGTCCGAAATTGCTTTCTTTTTTTTTTTTGTTGTTGACAACTGCATACAACAATGTTTTTTTTACTGTTGCTTTTATAAATATATGAATCAGTTTTCTGATAATCAGCAATTCAACAGTTAGAAACCTCCTGTTTCAAAATCAAGTATATCTAGAAATTTTGATTTGAGTAGAATAAATCATATATTCTATGTATTTGAAGGGTTGTTATATCCGAGTTTTTGTGTTTTCTCTTTTGTGGATCAGTAAAGTTCTGGGTCATCCCTTTTTTAATGGTTTCAACTTTCATGTCTAATCTCCATTATTGCTCGTAGCCGTGTTTTTTGTGAGGTGTCTCAGTCGTGAGACCTAATACCCCATCTCTTGGGGATTTTAACTGTGCTCGAGAGATGTGCTGTTGGTGTCACTTTTGAGTTAAACTTACTGGTGGTTTTCTGTTTTGAATTCTGGTTATGGTAGAAATGGAATGAGGATGAGCAACTGGCTGTATATATTACTACATTGCTTAATTGTTGTCATGAAATGGGTCCATGGGGCTTCCTTTACCCAGACAAGTTGTGGGAACATTAAATTTGAGAATAAAGAATTTCCTGTTAGTTAATTATTCTTGTGTTTTGGCATTTAGGTTGAAGTTAATGGCCAAGTATTGGGCAAGGGAATTGGGCTAACATGGGATGAAGCTAAGTCTGAGGTACTACAATTCCCTACGAACTTCTTTTTATATATTCCTTTCTTTACTTATTTTATTTTTTGATTGAATTTACTCTGATTTAATTCAAACCTGTTCTCCTTAGGCTGCTGAAAAGGCTCTTGTAGCCTTGAAATCCATGCTTGGTCAGTTTCCTTATAGGCATCAAGGTTCTCCAAGGTGAGTGGTTATGTCTTTTGTGTTGGCTGATCATTATGGAACACCTGATGAATTAATTAATGATGCGTTAAGAGAGAAATTAATGTACGTCGGGAAATTAGTCAAAACTGAGTTTGGATTTAAGTTTTCACACTTGGTTAGGTTTTTCAAACATCAGAGTTTTACCTGTTTATAAGTTGCGTAAATTACAGTAACTGCCTTCATTGTTTTGTTTAATTACAAAAAACACAATAAGGTATGTATTTACTAAACAAATACCCCACCCCCAATTAAGGGGGTGGATACAATTATACACACACACCACACACACATTTTTTTATTTTTGAAAGATGGCTGTTTTTTAAATAAATATTAGGCTATACTTCTTGGGGGGTATTTTCGTAAGTAACTGTAGTTCGTTATCGTGTATGATCTGGAGAAGAAAGAAAAAGCTCATCTTTTATCAGTTATTTATCAGTTATAATGTGACACATCATTTAAGATATGAGACACTTGGCAGCATAGGTATTATGGGGTCTTCATATTTATCCTCTGTTTTTCATGGCAGCAAAGACGTGACACGTAAGATAAGAAAAGAGTTTTAATATAAAGAATTAAATTTTGAACCAAGTTCAATAGTTGTACGTGCTGGACAACATGAAACATATAGGAGTGTTTGGTTGTCATACTTTCGTTTTTGCATCATGCAATTGTTTATAAGATATATATGTATTCTAAATTCACACTATTCACTGCTTCTTACTTTTTAAATCATCCATCCCATCTCATACCATATAATTTGTACAAAAAGAGTCAAATCAAAGATAATTATTACACAATACATATTACAAATACACAATTCATCATCTCTTATTTTACGAATCACCGATCACATCTAATTATTATTTTTTTTTTTTAAAAAGGAAAACACATTACATCAACTATCATCACTACATTTCCATCTTACTTTCAATCACAAATCCAAAATCCATTCATGTTATTCATTTAGCGTCACAATACATATCCAGCAGTATGGCATTCTAATAACTTTCCTCACTCAGATCCATGCAGGGTATACCGAGCAAAAGGATGAAACAAGAGTTCCCTCGAATCCCTCAGCGGATGCCATCATCCGGCAGATAACAGTCCCCCTCCTCCTGTACCTCGAAAAACTTCTTCTACGTCCCTTTTCTCCCTTGCTTTATTGTATAGCTTGAGCTCACACACAATCCGTTTAGATACATTCTATTCCCTGTAAATCGAGGTGGCTGAGAGGTTCGACTACTGTCTATTGACCGTGCTTGCTCTTTTTGCTTCCGAGTTTGCAGAAGCAGAAACTGCTTTTGTTCATATTACTAACTGCTGGAAGCCTGGGCCCGTTGATTGTCTTGCATTTTTTTTTCATAACTGATAGACGTACATCTCTGGGATCTTCAGGAATTGTTGTATCTATATGTCAGCCCTGAAATGCGAAACAAGAAGAGATAACTGAAGATGATGATGTGTAACAAACGTTTAGTTGGTTTTAAAGAATGCTCGAGGCACCAGGCAGTTAGAAGAGCAAGTGTTGGTCGGTGGCACTGATCACAGAACACCTGACAGGTGTGATATATTGAAAATTTTCTGTCATCCCATTGTTCAGTTTTCGTTCTTACTTGTCGATGAATTGGGGTGCGACTTTTTTCAAAATTTTTTGGGGCGATGCATCATTATAATTGATGCTATACATGTTCTGCTTCTTGTCGTCTATCTTTTCATATATATATATATATATATATATATATATATATATCTCACGTTTCCGTAATGAACAGAAATTTACGGAAACAAACAAATTTTTGGGAGGTATATATATCCCAGAAATTTATTTGTTCATTACGGAAACGTGAGAGTAGTATTTGGCCCTTGTTGCATGTTTTTTGCCGAGTTTTTTTTTTAATTAAATAATTTAAACACAGATGTGAATGGCATAAATATTCAGTTATGGTAATGCTAAAATGATATATTTGGGTCACAAACTCAAAGTCCCCATTTATTTACTTACGGATGACGGGGATAATTATTTACTATGATGGGGTTGTGTGGTGAACTGCACTAGTCAAATTTTATTGTCCGATTATGGTTCAGAGGTATAAATTCAAACTCGATATTTCAACCCTCAAGAATCAACCTACTCAACTATGCCATTTTTTTCTCTTATAGCAAGTCACCCTAGTTCGACTCTAACCCTTATTATCTATAAAGTATAAACCATCATCAATAATAAATAATTCACTACAATTACAAGTGAATATAGCTATCGGTAATACCTATATATATATATATATATATATATATATATATATATATATATATATATATATATCAATCTATCCTTCTGTGCACATTAAAAGACTCTATCCTCAACCATCGTTAATCACTTCAAGAACCTCTACATAGTTTAAGAATCATAGGTTAAATCAAACTAGAATCTCGATTTAAGAAAGCTGAACCTACAATGGTTTTGGGTTGGTTTGCTTTGTTTAAAATGCCAAATTTTGCACTAAATTAAAGCTATTGGCAAAATTAATGTTATCATTAGTGCTCACTAAATCATTAGCGTTAACAAATTTTTAGTGATGATATAAATTTTTGTAAAAAATAAAAAGAAGAAAATAGAAAAAGAAAAACTATTAGTGATGATATATATTTTTGTTCTACATTATCATTCCGTTTTATGTTTCTTTCATCGAGATGAACGTCATATGGTATGTGAGTTGTCGATGGTTCAAAGATATTTACATGTGTTGGTGATGATTAAAACAAAAAAAAAACAACCATATATTTTAAGCCATTAAATTATTATATTACATAAAAATTGAAATGATCTAACGGTAAAAATACATGGAGTATGGCACATTGGGGGCACGGTAGAACTTCCGTAAAACAAACTGAGCCTGCAGTGAACAATTCACAATGATATATTTAACGTACATCTGCTTGAGTTCATGATTCAAGCATTTCATTTTTCCTAAAATGATACATTTAGGGAATCTCTAGCAAAACGACATTTAGGCGTTAAATGCAAAATTTTCTTGCCCAGTTGAAGTGTTTTGTACGGTGCAACGCAAAATACGGCATTTTACTGTGTTTCTATTTTTTTAATTGCTGTGAAGGATTTTAATATTTTAGATATTATAATTATTTTTGTATTTCAATTAATTTGATAAAATTAATATTAAAGTTTAACTTAGTTATATGTGATAAAAAGTAAAATGAATAAATTATGACGTGTTTTTGATAATAATACAATGAGATTTTTAAACTACTATACATAAAATTATAATCATTACATAAATTACATTGTAAAATGCTGAAATATAAAATTAAAACAAAGAAAAATGACATATGATTACTAAAATAGATAAAAATTACATAAAATAACTAAACATAAAAATAACGAAAATACTAATAAAACAGATACAATAATTTTAATAGTAATCCCAAAGACTACCCCAATCCCTCCAAGATTCGAAAATAATTGTCCTAAAATATTTGAATTACTAGAGTCGGCACTAATACAATAACTTTTCTAGTAATCTGGAGGACTACACCCAACTGCTCCAAGATATGGAAAAAACTGTACAAAGATATATGATTTACAAGTCATTTATTTGTGATGAAGAAACACCACTATTAATATTTTCATCTCATCTCTTAAATTGACAGTAAACGTAGACAATGAATGATTAGCAGAATTGAAATTGTTCAAATTATTTTTAATGAAATACGATTATCAAAATATATAGCTAAAAGTTTATCCTATGTAAATAAAATAAAATAGTGCGGAAGCAAACAATAATAAAAGCAAGAGATAGCCTTGTACAGGAAAGAGTTCCCATTCCTATCAGAACTTTCATTAAAATAGTGTTTACGCACGAACTACTTGGACATACAAGATCGGACTCCCTCCTAACCTACTAACGTAGTTATACACTTCTTCTAACTATTTTTATGACCAACTCTCTTGAATTTTTGAACCGATAGAACTCTATTTTATGGTTAACAAGATACTAATTTCTAGTACCTTTTACAAAAAGTATAAGAACTATTGTATTATAACTAATGTCGAAACATGTACTGTAATATTGTAGCCCTAAATTATATAAATTACATCTTCGAATATTCTTACGTTGTCTAGAAGTTCAAGACTCGAAGTAATAATACAATGAAACCTATCTACTCTTTATATAAATCACATAAAATGGTTTCCTTGTGCACGACGAATTTCTTCATGGGTCAGACTACGCGTCCTGTTCAGTATCAACCGCCTTAAGAAAATAGTATCCTAGGGCAATTCCATTTCCTTATTTATTCGATTCTTCCTTGTGCATAATCCAAATTCCTATTCTTTTTGACTCCTTGACCGCTTCACTATCTTTACTTATTGATGGTCTTTTTGAATCGAGCTATGATCTTGAGAATATATTGCTGGATTTAGGATCTTCCAATATCTCAAGATCTTCATTCTATCTTGCGTATGGGCGTGTGTAGCTACATGTGCAGAATAGAGAACCAACACCAATCGGTTCTTTCATAAATTAACTTATAAAATAAGAACTTTCGAATATTGAAATTTTCCTCAATATCTGTTTTGACTTGCTAAGTAGCTGATATTAGTATTTTGATGTAGCTACCAAGAAATACTTCGAATGATGAAAAACCTTATTTTCTTACAATCTACCCATTTGACACTCAGTTCGAAAAACCTTTATTTCTTCAAGATCTTCAAACAAATCAATATGAACCCAAAACACACATACACAGTAAGATGTAGCCATACATATATCAGTAAGTCCTAATTTTGCAAAGGCTAATCAAACTTAAACATAAGTCTAACAGATTCATCTATTCCACGAAAACACACCTGCAGAAAAAAGTTAAACTTCAATAAATAACCTTCACAAAATGAAACCTTGTACAATTCACCAACTGTACTTAGTTTACAGAATGTTTATAACCACTAAGGTCACAACCCACTAGCACCTGGTTTAACTTACAAGCAAATTTGAAAAATATTTATGGTAACATGTACCAGCATTAGCTAACAAAAAAAAATTACGACATACCCTCACTACAACAACACAAAAAAAGAAGAAGGATATGATGTCACACAATAACAGAAGTCAATTAAACCGAAGTGTCCAAAGTAGCTTCATTCTCATTTGATAGCTCCTCTACACCATCTACCTGTTCTTTTAGACCAACCACCATGATAGTTTTCTTCCCCTTGCTCTTTCCTCCTTTTTCTTTGCCTTTGAACCCACTTTTCTCCCCCTTTTTCGCCTGAGATGCCGAAGATCCCCGTCCCTTGAGCTTGAGAGCTTGCTGGACAGTCTTGAGATATACTACATTCCTATGTGCACACCGCTCATAGTCAGACCAAAAGGCAATTTCTTGGGCCACAAACTTAGACATAGATGTAGAAACACTTGAGGGTTTCAATAACTCAATGTTGTGGCCCGAGAGTCGTGCATTTACAGTCTTAGGGCTGATAACAAGGGGAGGAAGCTCGTGCTAAAGAACATCACTCTTGCGTGGATCTAACTTAACACCAGCAGTACTCACGAGAGACTAAATGAGGCAGGGGAAGGGAAAGGGGAAACTTAAAACGGGGAGAAGAGTTACAAGCATATGAGACTACATGATCAAAAATCAGCTGTCCCAATGCAAAGTGTTGGCCTTTAAGAATGCATAATAGAACTTTGGCTTGATTCTCAGTAACCCTAACTTGGTGAGTGGCGGGGGTCCAGTTATTCATGCATATCTTGTGGAGAATATAGTTTTTGAATGATAGATCACTAACAAGTGGACCCGGAGAGACCCACTCAACTAATTGTTCACAAGTAAGGACTGTTGTAACAACATCAAAGTCAACATCCAGAGACAAGGATGGATCATGATTAAGACAAAAATGACATCAATTATGATAGGGGAAAACTCAACAATACGATTCCTAACAAACACATGAAAACATAGAACCGATATAACTCCCTTCTATAATTAATAAGATACTAATGCCTAGTACCTTTTACAAAAAGTATTATAATTATTGTCTTAAAATTATAACTAATGTCGAAATATGTACTATAATCCTAAAACCCATCACTATATAAAATATACATATTCGAGTATTGTTACGTTGTCTAGAAGTTCAAGGCTCGAAGTATTAATATATGAAACTTATCTACATTTATATACAACACATAAGATGGTTTCCTTGTGCACGACGGATTTCTTCATGGGCTAAGTTACATGGCCTATTCAGTATCAACCGATTTAGGAAAATAGAATCCTAGTGCAATTCTATTTCCTTATATGTTTGATCATTTCTTGTGTATAATGCGAGTTCCTACATTCTTTGTTAACTTCTTGACCACTTCACTATCTCTCCTTGTTGATGGTCATTTTGAACAGAGCTATGATCTCGAGGATATATTGCTTGATCTTCTAATATCTCAAGATCTTCATTCCATCTATCGCGTGGGTGCGTGTAGTTAAATCTGCAGAATAGAGAAACAATCACCAATCGGTTCTTTTATAAATTAACTGATAAAATAAGAACTTTTGAATACTGAAACTTCATCTGTTTTGACTTGATAAGTAGTTGATACTTGGTATTTTGATACAACTATCAATAAATAATTCGAATGATGCAAAATTTTATTTTCTTACAGCTAATAAATATTATATTAAATAGAACTACATTTCGTATGATTATCAATTATAAATAACAAGAAATAAGATTAAATATAAATAGAATAAAATATAATGTGAGATATTCTATTTTGGTACAAAACTCGGTGTAGCTGGAGATGAAATTGTCTGACCTTCACCCACATATGGTTTCAAAAGAAATAAACAAAAAAGAAAAGAATATATATATCTACACGAGAGAGATGTAGTATGAATATTACTTGTTAATGGTAGTAGTTGATAATCACAGTTCAACATTAAATATCGCATTAAATGTTAATTTACTAGAAAAAATTAACCAAACAAATAATACTTATACACTGATCACTTGAACTAATATACATTGATCACTTGAACTTATATCAATTACTTGCAGTAATTGTGAAGTAACAGCCCCTGCTTAGAAACAAAACCAATAAAATAAACAAAATAAAGTTAAAAAAGAAAAAAACTACTTTAATAGTAGTTCTCTGTTTTTGGATGGTATAGACACACCAATTCAAGTACGCGTATATATATATATGCACACATTCTATATATAGAGAGAAGAGAATCGAACTTAGAGAGAGAAAATTAAAATTAGCAGGAAAAATCTTCAGTATTCTAGAGAGAGATGGCATCTTTCGACGCGTACAGCATGGACGGCGACGCGTCGGCGCGTTCATTTGACGACGGCGGGTACACAGCCTACGACGAATCGTACACCGCCTTCTCCACCGCCGACACGCCGCCCTACAACGCTCCAGCTTACACTCCAGAGTTCGGCGCCGCCGAGGAGGTCACCGTGGATCACGTGGACAGCCCCGATCCGTTCGGATTCGGATCCAATCCTCAACAACCATTCGGATCAGCCGATCCGGTTCCGATCTCTAACGGCAATGGAGATTCGCCTTATAACGTCGGTGAAGACTCGGAAGGGATATTCAGATCGGACGGCCCGATCCTTCCGCCTCCTGGTGAAATGCAAGAAGAAGGATTCGCGCTTCGCGAATGGCGGAGGTGAGAATTTTCTTTAGTTGTACAGTTTGGTTTTTTAGTCCTCGTTTAGGTCCTTGTTGATTTCTGTATGTATATGTAGTCTCTGTTTGTTGGATTTGAGATAGATCTTTCATAATGGTGAGAAGAAAATGGAACTGTGATTTGAAATTTTCCAAGTATCTAGTGTGAGACCTAAATCACCGGATTTATTGTTGATGAAACTAATAAAGAGGAGGATTATTAGGTTTATAGTATCCTCTATTGATCAGTTTTAATTTTTGACTTTCTATTTTAAGGATCGAGCTTGAATCTCGTTATAAAGATCCGTTAATCACAACTGTTTCCTGATAACACTCGGATTAGGGAAATTCATCAAATACCTGCAATCTCCGTTCATTATCCCTCCACCAGAGGTTACAGATTGGTTACAATTTCAACACGTGGTGAGTAAGATCACCATATTATAATTTCAAGAAGAGGTAAAAGAGAGTTTGTTTGGCAATTATTTGAGATATTATAATTTTAAGAAATTTTGGGGATAATTTTGTGTCATAAAGTAAACGTTATATTGAATGTACCGTAAATTCATAATTTTATCTGGATAAGTCTGAGATGTCATTAGATTGTTTTGATTGAGTTACGGTACTTGAAATTCAGAGTGAGGCAGTGAGCACATATTAACACTTTCTGATTGGAACCGTATAAACTTTACATGGAAGTGTTAACTGGAATATTCTACTTTTATTTTGTCTTTCAACTTGCTAAGAAGAAAAAAAAAATTCATGTTATGTTGCATTATTTTCTGTTTTCTTACCTGATTAAATTGTTTTCCTAACAATTTTTTCATTTTTATTTGGTTTTTAAAGAATCGGTATATATTAGCTGTCTCCTTTCAAAATGTTACAAATGTCAATAAATCCATCGTGCCATTTCACCTCATAGATTACTAAATCTGACCAGGGAATATATATGTATTAGGAGTCCAATCTTCAGTCTATTTTATAGTAGCCAACATTCTCTAATGTTCATTTTGATATTATTTTCTCATCCGAGGTGATAAACTTGTCACGGACAGGCAAATAAAGATTATTTTTGGTTGCACACTAAATCTTCATTTCTCTAGTTTGGACTTTGTCTCTTGTTTCCGTGTTTATCATAGTCTGACTCAAACTAAATTGGAGTGTGCATTCCTATTTGGTATTCTTTACATGGATGATCAGTTCAAGAACTCATATTTTCATTCAAGTTGGAGGACCATTATTAAAGTTAGCCTCATCATTTTGGGTTTTGAGTTCAGGCTAAATGCCATTCGGCTAGAGGAGAAGGAGAAGAAGGAAAAAGAAATGCGAAACCAAATCATAGAAGAAGCTGAAGAGTTTAAACAAGCTTTCTATGAGAAAAGAAAGCTTAACATAGAGACTAACAAGACCACCAACAGAGAGAGCGAAAAGGTATTACACATTTAATTGAATCCCTTTTGTTCTATTACATTATTTACAAAAGCTAGTAATTAAAAGGCAGTCATTTTAACGTGTTTCATTGTTTAACAGCTATTTCTGGCCAATCAAGAAAAATTCCACAAAGAGGCTGATAAACAATACTGGAAAGCCATAGCCGAGCTCATTCCAAACGAGGTGCCCAATATCGAGAAGAGAGGAAAGAAGAAGGATCAAGATAAGAAGCCGTCGATCACAGTCGTCCAAGGGCCCAAACCCGGTAAACCAACCGATCTCTCGAGGTTGCGTGGTATTTTGGTGAAGCTAAAGCACAATCCCCCGCCTCACATGTTACCACCACCACCAGCAGCTACTCCTGCTAAAGACGGTAAAGATGGGAAAAATGCCAAAAATGGTAAGGGCCCAACAGCTGATGCTGCAAAAGAGGCAACTGCTGAACCGGCTAAAGGTTCTTCAAATGGGATTGTTCCGGAAACGGCTGAGGAACTTGTTGCTCCGGCCAACGAGAAGCTGGCTAGCTAATTCGACAAATTTTGATTGGTTGTGTTAAATTTTATATTATGAAAATTCATTTTGTTTTCGTCGAGATTTTTCGTTGTTTTCGTGTATGGTATTTTGCGGTGTTAGAATCTACCAGGTATTAAAAACTTTTTCTGATCTAGCATTTATGCGTTGAGTTTAATACAGTGGAGATTCATATTGTTGTGCTGTAATTGTTTGTTGGACGGGTTGGTTTGTAATGATTATTTCGTGTTTTCCATGATTTGGTAGATGGTTGATATCCCATCCTCACAGAGATCCGCTATAAATTGGACAAGGGCGTTTACAATGATTGAAAAATGACATGCGACTTATTATTATTATTAAATTATTATTATTATTATTTTTTTGGAAACGATAGTTTTTTTATTAGAACTTCAAAAGCAGATTAGGCAAATTGGGCTCCAAGAATTGACGCCTCACGAAGGATCCAAATGGCACTCCACAAAAGAGTTTTGAACGCCAACAAAGTAACAACATAAGTAACACAAAACAACATGAAAAACAACAAAACGAGCTACGAAAAAAAAAAAAAAATGCAGGCGAGCAACAAAACAACCGAACTCAACGTGCACCACCTACGCTAGCACTTGACTCGCCCGCTAGCCAAGGCTTGGCACCTCCATGTGAAAACTTCGTAAAACCCCACCACATGCCAAACACCTTCAGTCCGGCACAAACAACCAAAATTAAAAAAGTAAGGCAAACATTTGTATTAGTCCAAATTAATGGGTTAGGACTCGTTAGGCTATTTGATCTGATACTATAATGTATTGGTTTTTGTATTCGAAAGTATTACTTTTTCATAAATCTCTGACCCGTACTATGATGTATTGGTTTTTATACTATGATGTATTGGTTTTTACACTATAATGTATTAGTATGAAGTTTTGGCCTAACGGATGATCCGTTGGTCCGCCTAACAAGAGTATTGCCCAAAAAGTAATACGAGCACGAGCAAATACCACGACTGTCGGCCAAAATCATAACCAACCTACCGGTTTCACCCATCAGCGGACCCAACACAACAATTCGGGCATGAGCTACTAGCATACATTGTCCGAAACTTGTCACTCCTATCTGATCTCGCCCCTCCATTGAACCAACACAACAACATGACAGGATTTTATCGGTCAAGGACCTGAAAGATATGCTAGCTCTCAATTTAACTTGCCAGACCTATTAGATTTTGCCCCTCCATGGAACCAACACCCAAGACAAGGATTTTATCGGCCAAGGACCTAAAAGATGTGCTAGCTCTCAATTTAGGTTTCGAAAGATAATCTTTGCCGATCTAAGACATGGATGATTTATTACTATCGATCCAAGGATTTTTCATTCTCGTTTTCAGTAGGTCTGAACATCAATTAATATTAATTAATGTCCGTAGTTAGCTGGCGATGTAACGGCTGTTCGAGGTCCAGAACAATCAGCAAAGTAACCCCCTCCTCCCTTCATAGTTGCATCCCGCTGCGACCTCGACCCGATGGTCTGCCGACATGAATCTAAGCACCGACAATTAACTGACTGTGCACCACACCTACAACTCATCGGAATTCAGATTATGATAGATCTCAATATTGATAACCTACTGAACAAATCAATATGAATAAAATGATAAATATAGATTGAGAAAACCCCCTTTTGTAAACTCGAGAAGCTTTCGTCGTTTGAGATGAAAATGCACCAGCAACAAGAATTTCGGCAGGCGACCACGATTCTGTCTTCTTCTAAACAGGCTTAGGCTTCCGTCGTAGGTCCTATCAAATGCAACAAACTGAAGACGAGCACGAAGCAACCACTGGGACACAGCTCATCCCGTCGCCGCCCCCTGGTAGCCTTCACTGAATCACTGCCATATCCGAGGTGTTTCACGTAACCCTGCCCTACCCCAATGATTCGTACATTTTTGTACATATTTTGAGTCATGTTTGAATCTTTCCGTCTTCTTAGGTTAAGAATAAGTTATTTCGTGCGATTTTGCATTATTTGGCCTTTTGTTTAGTTTTTCAATTTTTTATTCAATAATTAGTCATTTTGGACCATTTTTCTTGTTTTTCTCTTTCAACTGAATCATTTGACAAAACCCGGGAGCTGTAGACAAAGAATCAGCGCTCGAAATAGCCAAAAGGACACCTATCCGACTGGATAAGACCAATAACCAACCGGATTGACTTTCAAAACACGCACCGATCGGATAAGTGTTGTGTCCGATCGGTCAAGAGGACAAAGATTTTCATCCGATCGGACTCATGAACAATCCGATCGGATCATACGTAACACATGCAAATTTTTGGGATTCTTCAGTTACGAAACGGTTCTTGAGCCTTTAAAACTTAGAAATCTTCAGAGAAGACCCATCCTTTCACCCACAAGACTGGATCATATACATTAGAAGAGAAAATTGACAACTTTCTCAACCTTTGACTTAGAGCCCTTACGACAATCATATTTAGAAGTTCGATCGGTTCGGATAATCGCTGGAGACAGAGGTTCGTGAAAGGCTTCCCGTATTCAGCAAGGTTCATTTCATTTCCCGGAATAGCAGGATTGGGCAAAGATTCACCATAGTATCGTGATTGAGTTTTCTCACAATTTAGTAAACTCTAAACTTTATCTCGTTAATTAGTTTCTTGATTCATGTTAGATAGTGATCTCGTGACATCGTGTTTGGGTATTTCATATGAATCGTTTATGACTGATTTTTTATGAACGATTGGTGACGAATTATTTTATGATAATTTAGTTGATTCGCATTATTCCGACTTGGATAATTGTTTTGATTTGTTTTAATTAGAATTACGTTTGGATTATGTTTTATGAATGCATATCAACTGTTTGATAAATGTTTTGAATGAGATTTGGTGGAACGGTTTTTAGATCAAGTAGTATAATTGGTGAGTTTGTGGATCAATTAATCTATTCTTGCGAAGAGGTTGACGCCCTCGAAGCAAGATATGTTATCGAGTTTTTCTTAAAATTGGGTTCTTTCGAGATTTTCGAAACAAAAACCTTTGATCATGTGTTTAGAATTATAATTTGTATCTTAATAAACATCATTGACTCCGTATTTCCACTCCTCGAGAGATCGACCTGAGTTAACTTGCCGGTCTACAAGTGACTCCGTTCTCTTGCGGGCGAGCTGAAACTTTTCAAACGTAGACGCGCATTTGCTTAATTGAGAATTTAATTTTGAAAGGAACACCAAAAAATCTCGAAAGAACTCAATTTTAAGAAAAACTCGATAACCTATCTTGTTTCGAGGGCGTCAATCTCTTTGCAAGAATAGTTTAATCGATCCACAAACTCACCAATTATACTACTTGATCTAAAAATCGTTCCACAAAATCTCATTCAAACCATTTATCAAACAGTTGGTATGCGCGTTCACAAAACACAATCCAAACGTAATTCTAATTAAAACAAACCAAACTAATTATCCAAGTCGGAATAGTGCGAATCAACTAAATTATCATAAAACATTATCCCCATCCCCGTACCCGTCTCCGCAAAAACTCGCAATTTCATACCCGCCTCCATCCCCATTCCGCTTAAAGCGAGTAATCCCCATCCCCGTCGGAGCGGGGACGGATGGGTTCCCGTTTTAACTAGGTTTATTGCCATCCCTAATCATATATCATTACGTATAACTATCATATATTATCACGTAAAACAGGGTGCATCTATCAAGATGCACCCAGTGCACCTAATAAATTTATACCCACTTGAAATTTTTTAGTTCGTTTGTACTAGTAAATATGTGCGATAAAATATTGAACATTGTATTCAAATTGATAAATCTTTGCTGAAAACTTATAAACCTTTTCTTTTGTATTTAAATTGATAAATTCAAGTGAAGATTTTAATACAAACCGATGAACTAAATTGTACGTTAAAAGGTGCTGGGGTGGTATTAATTTTTTTGTTAAAATTTATTGATTTCACTAGTCCAAAGGATATAGTTGCATGACGTTGCCTGGCACATGGGCCAGGATTTGCATAGTTTATAAGTTACTCATTTTAGCCTAATTATTGTTCCTATTTACTCTATTTACATTTTCGTGGTAATATGATCATTTTTCTCAAGTTCACGAGTCACAAATATTCTGAAACGAAGGTAGTACACATTCAGATTTCCAAAAAGAATTTCTCAGGAAGTTAAGAATTTTTAAAAAAAAATCATGGAGTAATGACGTCACCAAACAAGTACATTGAATTTGATATTATTATCGGTTTAAAATGCTTTATTCAAATCCGCTAATCAAAATGAAACATTTTAAAAAAAATTATAAATCCTTGCAACTAAAAATCGTGTGAATACAAGATATTAGAACCTCAGATATCTGCGACCACACACATACACTATATAGTCATGTGCCATCACTCGTCGCACAACAAACCCGAGAAAAGAATAACAGGTCGTAGGCAATATGATATAGATGAAAGGCCACTAAAAAGTTGGGAACTTAAATAAATGCAGAGTTAAATAAGCTGATTTCTCATTTAAATTATCGAACCTCACCTCACCTCGGTGTCACCTGAGTGATTGTGACAGGGAAAGAACTCATCTGGTGGCTAGTCGAGGTCTCAGATGACTTCATCTTCCCACTCAGTTGACCTGAACCTTCAAAGAAGCCCGGAGGCGTGAGTAGCTTCTCGTTTAGAGTCACGTTTTTAGAGAGCATTGCAAGGACCTGGCTCATCAACGGCCTCCTGCTTGCATTTGCTTGAGTGCAGAAGAGAGCAACTTTCATATACCTGGTAATCTCGTCATTTGGGAACCCCTCAAGTTCCGGGTCGACTAGATCCAGCAGTTTCCCTTCCTCGTAAAGCTCCCACGCCTATGAGACAACGAATAAGAGAGAAATAATAATAATAATAATAATAATAATAATAATAATAATAATAATAATAATAATAAATCTGACTTTCCATTTTCTTTGCTAGGCAGCAAGCATAAAGAGGTCGTATGGTCTTAGCAGGGGATCCAAATCTCGAAAAAGGGCTAAAAAAAGATTGATAGATGGAATTTCAGCAAGAAATATGCATACATGCACGCTGTCTCTCATTTGTCATATTTATGGAAAATTCTTTGTACGGTTTCAATAATATGCATCTCTTTTGACCAATCTCACTGTAACTATCAGATAACCAGAACAAGAACCATCCACACGTAGAGCTATAAAAGAAATTGACAGATATACCCACCCATTCAACTAGCAATTTCTGGCCTCCTCCATAATCGGCATTTCCACTGCTCCTGCCGCTTACAACTTCAAGTGTTAAAACCCCAAAGCTATACACATCAGCCTTCATAGTTAACTGACCACCCAATACATACTCAGGTGCCAGGTATCCGCTGCATGGAACATACCAAAAGGCAGGGTTTAGAAACACATTTTTCGTTTTTCAAGATAAAACCTACTCCAAAATCCCAATCCCAATACCAGTTTAAGAGTTTTTTTTTTTTTTTTTTTTTTTTATTGTTACCAGTCATTTGTTTGGGCCAAACCACCCTGGTCATCAAACCGGTAAAGCTACAAGGTTTAATGATTCGAACGTTCGACCGTGGTGGTCGATCCGGTGGTAATTATCTTACAATATTAAATTGAATTATTATATACTCCCTCCGTTTTAAAATAAGTGTCGTTTTAAAGATTCAGTTTTATTACAAATTAAGTGTCGTTTTAGAATTTTTTACCACTTTATTCCAATTTTATCCCCGCATATTTTAAGAAATATAAACAAGTTTATTGTAATAGAATAACTAAGGGAAAGAACTGATGTAATTAAATGAGAATATTATTATTGATTGAGGATATGTTGGTCAAATATTATGTTCCTTAATTTTGAACAAAAACTCTAAAACGACACTTATTAAGAAACGGAGGGAGTAATATTTTAAGTAATAAGTAATAAACAAATATAAAAACACCAAGAAAATACAAATTAATACAAATGGTTAAATTAATTGGCGAAACAGTTGATACATGTGCCAAATATTTAAATATTAAATCTTATATGTTTAAAATATATTATATTAATTTAAAAAATGAAAAAATAAAAATAAAAATAAAAAATGGCCAGTTAACATGGTTCTTTCCACTGGTTTTATGGCAGGCGATTTTTGGAGGAGAACCGGACCGGCAAGGTGACTGATTCCCGGTTGAGCCCGGACTAAAACATTGGTTTGGACTAAACATTAAAAAATAAAATAAAATAGAGACGTAATTTTTTGTGTAGATGTAGGTGGAAACAAAAATAAAATAAGACATACGTTGTTCCTGCTACTTTCGTGCTTATATGGGTAATGTCATCAGGAAAAAGTTTAGCCAATCCAAAGTCTCCAATTTTGGGTTGAAAGTCCACGTCCAGAAGTATATTACTAGCCTTAATGTCTCTATGTACAATGCGGGGCATGAGTTTCTTCATGTAAATACGCAAGCCCTCTGGCAGTCCCAATGCAAATGGCAGACCTCTTTTTCCAGTCCAAGTTTATGGACCTCTTTGAACCTGTAGATACAAAAAATTATGCTCCGTCTCACGAAACTATTTAACTTTGCTTCAAATCTCCTAATATTTGTACCAAATTACCTAATAGTGCACGATCAATGCTGCTATTTTCCAAATATTCATACACCAGAATCTGGTTAGCACCATGAACACAGCAACCTAGTAATTCAACGAGGTTCGGATGTTTGACATTAGATATTGTATCTATCTCTGTCAAAAACTCGTGCGCACCCTGTTTCGACCCAACGGAAAGCGTCTTCACTGCAACTTCAGTCCCATTTTTAAGAATTCCCTATGCAACATGGTGTAATTAACTAAAAATCAAATGGTATTGCATGAAACATAAGTAAATGAATTACAGTATTCACCCACTTTCGTTTTTTCTCTTGCCAATCACTTGAAAAAAATGATCACATCGCTAATCATTATTACACATTTTTCCATAAATTTCACTATTCAGCCACTCACATTTCTAACTTCCAATCATTATTCTACTAATTTGATATAAAATCAAATTTCATCATTCCAGTTCCATCTCATATATCCATCCACCACTCTCAAAATTTTGACTCTCGGTTCTTTTTTTTTTTTTTACCACTATTCTCTAACATAAAGAAAATGTTCAAAATGAAAGTGTATCCGATCGCTCCCTAAGTTTCTCACATATGCATCAGAAATTGCTGATTCAGGTGATGCGTCAGATGTCCGACAATTGAAGCACAGTAGTTGGCTTTAAAATGTATAAGAATTACTTGAACATGAATTTATATCTTAGGTCAGGTTTTTGTCCCTTAATAGTTTCATTACTCCCTATTTCAAAATACAAAGAGGCGTATATTGAATTCTCATGAGAAGAAGCTTTGTTTACCCTGTTAATACTTTGGGATAGGAACTTAACAGAATAACAGGTTAAATTGTTGATATTGAAGATAAATATAACTAGGTGGTTGAGTAATACCTTGTAAACAGTACCAAAACCTCCTCGTCCTATTTTGTTAGTTCGATTGAAGTTGTTTGTAGCTACTCTTAATTCACTGTACGTGAAATTTTTTGTCTTCGCAATTGAAGTCCCTGGGTGGAGAATACATATAAGAGAGATTGAAACAGAGAAACAAGTGTACTGAGATATATATTCGAAACAAAACATGACTCAATGAAAAGCAAATTATCAAAGTCAAGAGCCAACCATAATATTATATCCCCCTATGTTTCGCAAGTTCAATTTTAATGCCCAGAGACTAAGGGCGCATATTGTTATGTTTCGAAACCCACTTTTCCATTTTCCAACTATTCATAAAATTAGAATCATATTTGTTTACTATTTTTTCAATCAGAATCATCATTTCCAATTTCCCACATCATAACATCTCAAATCTATTAATCACATCTCATCTTGTCGTATCTGGGGCCCACCACTACCACCAATATCAGCTTAAAACATTACTATTTTTAAATTATAGCTATCTAATGGGACACACCATCTGCAATCTTATTAATTGTATTGTATATTTTTAAATTAAAATATTGAAAGTGGACCCCAGAACTAACAACTTTCAAATTATTATATACCAAAAAACTGCATCCTCCATCCCAAAAAGGTAGCCTTTGTTGCTATTTTGGGTGTCCCAAAATGACAGACTTGTTACTACGTTTACTTTTTCATTTCTATGCATACCCTTAATTAATTATATTAAAATCACACTACTCTACATACTTGGTTTAACTTTTATGGAAACTGAGTAGATAATGAATAAAAAAATTAATTAACCATATGGGCATAGATGGAAAGACAATACTTTAACTATATTAACTGACATTTTCTTAAATTGTGTGAAATAACTGTAAGCCCTATCTTTTTGGGACAGAGGAAGTATTTCAAAACTACTCATCCAAACATAATCTCAAATTTTCACACGAAAACCAATGAATTCTCAAAATTCATTTCCACCAAGGCTTAATGGTTTCTTACAGCCAGATGTGAATTAAGGAAATTGTGTAAATGCTCTCATACTCACATGCAACATGTTACCAGATGAACTTTAGATAGCTGAACATGCTACAGCTGTCACTATTATCGGGTGTAAGTGTGTAAGATAAGCATGGACATAGTATACATGTCAGCAGCATCAACATGACTAAAATTTTGTGATAGGAAGCATCATCATGATAAATATTAAGAGTGGTCATAAAGTCCAAATTCTGAAACAACATTTTAATAGTATATTCAAGACCAGAAAATTACATCATACGAAAAATGAAAAAACCAATGAAACATTAAAAGAAAAAAAGTGACAACATAATGAAACACCAGAAAGCAAAAGCAATCACATGTGATGTGATTGATATGATTCAAATGAACCATGCAACAGATGAAAGTAAAAAGTGCTTACCTTCTTCGTCTTGTTTGGGTTGATGAACGTGCTTATCACGCGAGGCACCAAAGCAGCTACAACTCATGTCCTTACACTGTCTATGATGAGTCAACCAAAGTGTCTTTCAATCTGGACCAAAATTCACAAAAGACATTCCCATTAGCGATCACCTTCTTTTCCTATCTGCATCTCTGAGCTTTTCAATTGCATACCCTTGTACACATTTCGAAGACACGATTAACAAACAGAAATTACACTATCTATTAAACTCTATACAAATTCTACAACACCAAGTAAAAATTGATTCCAAAGCATTCACTTGCTCGGTTAATGCTACAAAATCAAAGACGCAAAGCAATATGTTGGAAAACCAACATGCGTGAATTGTTCAACAGCATACAAGAATGTTAATACTAATACCAGCATTTTAAAAGCACCTATTGATGACCCCCATACACACACACACACACACACACACATCATAGCTTAAGCTGTAACGCCGAAAAATAAATTTATACGGTTAAATAGGTGGGGCTTTCACATTTGTAACTCCCCAAAAGGGACAGATATAATAATCAAAGTAAATTTATAGGGTTAAATAGGTGGGGAATCCTTAGTCAACTTTCAGTAAAACACAATTTTCACTATCGCAATCCAATTAACTCAAATAGTAATTCTCATATCATAATCATCTTTCTCAAACACGGATATGGGCATACTAGCATAAACTCCAGTTGAGATACAAAATTCAATACCAAAGTAAGCAATCCACTGAAATCGCCTAATTCACACAAAAAATAACACGGATTTCAGGATCGCCACAAATAAATTGAGATCCATCACTCCAACAAATAAATCCACAATACATCTAGAAACTAAATTCGACAGGATAAAAGACGATCGATACTCACAATTTAATTGGCGCGGTCAGCGCAGGCACCGTAGGAGAAGAATCGTAAATGCAGAAAGCGGTTGGAAAATATCTGGTGGAGAGGGCTCGGCGACGTCGTCTTAATGCGTGGAGTTATGGTAATGGTGGAGTGGGCACGCGAACGGAGCGAGAAAGTGTCAGAAGTCATAGCTCGCGAGATGAATTGCTATTTGTGTTCTCACCTTTGTATGTCAGTGGGTGTTTGTGAAAACTTGACAGCGACTGTTCTTTCGGTTTTAGGATGCATATGATATGCCTCACTTTTTTGAATTTTTTGTTTGGGATTTTTTTTTAAAAAAAAATAACCTCCAAAAACAACTCGAATTTTCTTTTCTTCAAAATCCCCCATAATTTTATTTCTTTATATAAATTAACTCCTGAAATATAAGAAATTGACAATTACTCCATATTTGAAATTTCGGGAATAAAAAAACTAATGATATGCTCTCACTTTTTGGAATTTTTTGTTTGGGATTTTTTTTTTTTAAAAAATAACTCCAAAAACAAAATCGAATTTTCTTTTCTTCAAAATCCCCCCATAATTTTATTTCTTTATATAAATTAACTCCTGAAATATAAGAAATTGACAATTACTCCATATTTGAAATTTCGGGAATAAAAAAAATTAATGGAGACTCGTCAATCCATATTTTCCAATGTTTATGTGCTTCACCTCCATTACCATCGTGTTCACCAACTTTTCGCGAAATATCAAATTTTCATCTCATCAAAGTTTATGTGTCTGCCAATTTGCTTTGTCAAAGTTGTAAAAAAAAAACATATTTCTCCGGTCAATTTCGTCAATTTCCGATCAACTTTCGAACCAAATGTAAAAATCGGTTGAACCAGAATGATAATAAGAATCAAATGAGATTGAATGAATTGACCTAAAATTGATTAGATTCTTTCCACACATTACAATCGCACGGTGATGGTATAAGGGTAACAATAAAACTTATGACAATATAATAAAAATATAAAATGAAGTTTGAGAAAAAAAATAACAATAAAACTTAATGCAATATAATAATAATTAGATGATGATTGGAAATAATTGAATATAAGTATACTTCTTCTATTTGTTTTTTATAACTGTTCTGACGTGAAAAAAGAAAAAAAAAAAAAAAAACCTCAAACTAAGTGAAAATGAAAAGATTTTACATGCAAACAAAGCCGAATATTTATATTTGTGTTGTGGCCGATGATATAACATGAATTAGATAATGAAT
>BMAC01000361.1:0-12342 GCA_014905375.1 Phtheirospermum japonicum | reverse complement strand
CAAATAAAGGGGGTACTAACCTCAAAAATAGAGATCAGTGACCTAGAAAACCTTCAAACACGACACAGCGACCTCCAAAGAATCCGCAATCGTCTCAGCGACCTCGACTTCCTGCAAAACAGCGCCTAGAACGAGTCGGATTTCGAGCCCGTTAAGGCCCTCCGAAGCTTAAGTTAATAAGCGAAAAACACACTTCTTCTCTCTCAATAATGCAATATAATGATATCATAGGCTTAAAATAATGAGAGATATGCTCCTCCTTTTATAGATACAAGAGAAGTCATTGGTTACCTTCTCCTACCACAATTCCATAAATAAACAACTGTCTTATAATTAGGATTCCTCTCATATAGTAAATTCCCATAAACAATAAACCTCTCAATAAAGTACCAAAATAAGCCGGAGCTTACGGCCCACCAGGCCCATAACAATCCACGTACATCAAACCCACAAACAGGCTCAAGTACTCAACCCAAATTATAAGAGATCGCGACCCTATATGAAAAGTCATCCCATACTACAGGTCGCTACTCTTCACAAACAGCTCGCTAATACCAAAACAGCTCGCTCACTTCTCAAAATCACAACATAGCTCGCTCATCTTCTAGGAGGAACACCCTCTCCCATAAATGAGGTCGCTTACCACAAATAACCTCATAAATCCAATAATATTACGTATGAACATTTTGGTCCGTATCATATGAGTACCTTAGTACTCGCCCCATACCCATACATATAATATAAGTAATTACCCACAATATTTATTGAGACAAATGAAATTATTGATTAAAAATAAGGTGGGGCTATTTCCACCCCACCATATACTAAACTCACCAATTATTTACTAAATGACAAACCCTAGTTTTAGAATAAATTGACGGGTTATGACTTGTTAGACAATTTGATTCAATATTTTAATATATTAGTTTTTGTACTCAAAAGTTTTATTTTTTCATAAATACCCGACTCATGTAATGATGTATTGGTTTTTGTATCATGATGTATTGATTTTATTATAATGTATTGATTTTTGTAGTATAATGTAATTGTATAAAATTTTGGCCTAACGAATGATCCGTTAGTTCGCCCTAACAAAAATGTTGAATCTTGGTTTATTTTGTTTAATTATAAATGCTTACATTATTCACCCCTATTTATAACTATTTACCCTTGGGAAAGTTTCATTTTTGCTTCACTATGTTTGCCACATTTTAAAAAAGGTACGTGATGTTGGTTATCATCAAACAACGTTTGCTAAATTGGTCAATTTATCAAAAAAGGTTCAAAAAAATCCCGATCGGGTTTTTTTTGCTGACGTGGCGTGATTCAATACTTTATTATCATTTTTCTTTAATTTTAAGTATTAAATTGAAAAAAAATGGGAAAATTTTCACTTTGGTCCTTTATATTGGTCACATTACAGAAAATGTACATTAAATTGGTCATTATCAATCATATCTCTTAAGTTAACCAATTTATCAAAAAAGATCCAAAAAAGTTTGATCGATTTTTTTTCCTAACGTGGTATTATTCTATATTTTCTTATCAATTTTTTATAATTATAAAAACTAAATTCAATACAAAAATGTGTTTTGCTCTCCCTTTTCTTTTTCTGTTTTTCTTTTCTCTTTCCGTTAATCTAATTAATAATGTTTTAATCAATAAGAATTAATATAAATAATTTATAAATATAAAAATATAATATAAATATTAAAAAATATATAATAAATATAAAAATTTCAAAATTCATTATTAAGATATTTTCTCTTATTTATTTATATATATTTTTTTATTATTTTTTAAGACTCACTTTATATTCTTATATTTATCTTCGAGTTTATTAATTTTGTATTAATTAAAATTTTAACAATATAAAATCATATAAATTATTATATTAATTTATAGTTTTTGAAGATTTATTTTATGTTTATATATTTATCACTAATTTTTTTTATTTCTTATTAATTAAATTTTTATTAATTTGATTAAAAGAAATGAAAATGAAGGCAAAACACGTATTTGTCATCAATTTAATATTTAAATAAAATAAAAATAATAAAATAATATAGAATCATGTCACGTCAGAATCCGATCAAAAACCTTTTTTGGTGAATTGGTCTTTTCTGAAATGTGGTCAATAATGGACCAAAATTAAAAGTTTCCCAATTTTTTATTTTCAATTTAATATTTAAAATTAAAGAAAAATGATTAGAAAGTATTGAATCAAACCACGTAGCAAAAAAAGCCCGATCGGACTTTTATTTTGGACCTTTTTTTGATGAATTGACCAACCAAGAAGATATTGTATGATGATAATCAACATCACGTACCTTTTGTGAAATATGAATAATATAATGGATCAAAAATAAAAATTTTCCCATAACGAAAAGAGCACAAAAGAGTAAATTCACAAATTAAATACACCTTACTCATATTCCTCTTTCCAATAAGATTTTTAATCAATTATACTGTTCAATTTTTAAAAAATATTAGTGATATTTTTTAAATTTTATAATTACATATCATGTTTTATTTAATTTAAATCATGAAATTCAAATTTATAGCATGAACTTCCTTTCCCCACACTTTATTATTTACCTATTTTCATGTTCCCCGTTTCTTTTTTTCTTCCTCAATTTTCTTCTCATCACCCTCTATCTCTTTCCTTTTAATCATTAAAAATGTTGAAGAAAATATAATACAACATAAGCCCCAAATTGAAACCTCAATTGAAATTTGTTCTTTCTTCTACTTATGCTCGTACACACAATCACAAGACACCACCCCCACCGACAATGGCGAAACCACGGCGACGATAAGATTTGAAATCCTCTTCTTTCTGTTTCTGAGAATTGATTGAGGAAGCTGAGTGATTTTCGAAATGGGTTTTGATCTTGAAATGGATTGTTGAATTGGCTTCATGTGTATAACTAGAATGTTTCTTGATTTGTAGATAAAAAAACTCATCTGTGAAACAAATAAAATTATGAAATCTTTAATTTTCTTTACGTCCTTTTTATCCAAAATGGTGTCAAAATACGTGGTCTGTGTTTGCAAAATTGAAAAGTCCTGGTTGAGCTAAATAGAGAGACCAAGAATTTCAACAATACGTGCTTCCTCATATTGCACGTGCAAGATAATCTATTGCATATTAATTGAAACAACATTAGAAACAATGAAGCACGTGCAGCCAAATTTAAATTAATAATTTTGAGACCACGAAGTTTTATTAATTTAGAAAGATATTAATATATCAATAAATTAGTATTTTATTAATTAAAAGAAAGACTTTTTAAATTCAACAAATTTAGTACATATGTATTGAAAATAAATGAATTCATATATATTTCATTGATTATATTTATGCATCAACTAATTATTTGTAACTAATTAAATATATTTATGTATAATATCACTTCATTGTATACGATAATTATTATATTTATGGACGCATGTATCAATTCATTGAAATTACTTAAATATACATGTTTACATTAAATCGTTGCACTTAAATAACTATTATAACTAATTAAATATATTCATGCATGATGAATGAAACATATAATATATAAATCTCAATATGGAAATAAAATAATTCGTAACATCCAATATTGTCTTATCATCTAAAAGGCATCGCAAAATCATCCACTACTACAAAAAACGGATTTTAAATCGGTTATTTTTTGTCATTAACATCAGTTTTTGAACCGATGTAGATGAAGACGATGTAAAATGTCACACAGTTTATACATCGGTTCTAGAAGGCTAGACAATACTACATCGGTTTCAGAAACTGATGTAACACTTGAATAACCCGTTGTAATACTGGACTATACTACATCGGTTTTTGAAGAAACTGATGTAAAATCATGAATAACCCAATGTAAACATCGGTGAATTCACATCGGTTGTCTAAACAGCCGATTCAACTTACATCGGTCAACCATAACCGATGTAAACTGTACAGATTTCAACATCGGTTATGTTAGAAGCGATTAAAAGGAAATTTCATTAACATCGGTTACTAATATAACCGTTGTAGAACCTAATTTTTTTTAAATTTTATTAAATTTAGCTGATTCGCAACTAAAAATTTGTAACCAATTTATTTCACATAACCCAACCAAACAACACACCCGAGATCAAAGGCAAGAACATAATACAATAATGGGGTAATTCCCATATAATCTAAAAGGAAAATATTTTTTTCCTAAATAATCCATCGAAAATATTAATTTCCCATTTACTCATTTAATGTCCTATTTAATCAAACTTGATACATAAGTGTACAAGTTTACCCTTACTACACAATTTTGTTACATTTTTTAATTTTCTATTTCTTTCTTATAGTTTTTTCAAATAAAATTCATATTAATTTTATACTACCCATGGTTTAATTCCATACTACCCATATTTTCAAATTAGTGAAAATATTTCTTCCCAAATAGTTAATTGATTTCTCTAACTTCCCACTTAATTCAAAATATAAATTCAAATTTTCTTTTATTTTTTCTTTAATCCATCCAAAATTCATACTAACTACGAATCTTGGACAATTATAATTCTATACTACATAAAAAAAACGCATAATTCATTTAGAAATTATATACTACATTTATTACATTGAGCAATTAATTTCATACTACTTAACAATCTTGAACAATCATAATTCTATACTACATAAAAAATATACTACATTTAGATAATTATAATCTATACTACATTAAAAGAAATCATACTATATTTCGAAATTATATACTACATTTAGAAATCAATTTCATACTACCCATCAATGTTCAATCATAATTCTATACTACATAAAAAAAAAAATCATAGCTCTCAAACCCCCCAACAACAGGAATCAAACATAGATTTCTACCCACCAGCAACACAAACATGAACTACCCATTTTTTTCATCACAAATTCCTTAACTGCACGACCCTAAATCTCCCCTTAACATCAAAATCTAACCCTTTGGTTTTTAAACTACCCATTTTTTCATCACAAATAGTATTGTCCCTTTGCTTTCAGTTGCATAAAAATTCTTCACCATCGACAACCCTTTCAAAACCGGCAACCAATCCCATCACCACCGTATTGTCCCAATTCTGGAAGCCCTCGAAACCCACCGCTGCTGGATTCCAGTCCCCACCGCCATGACGCCACTGAACTCAGCCACAACGACAACCTTCTCGACTGCTCCAAATCAAACCAGAACCACCACCGATTGAAACCACAATCGCCAATTTCATCAATCACCCCGTCGAAACGACAACCGAGACCGGCTGCTGCTCGTTGTCGCCGGTAATCCACCATCTCAGTCGAATCGTCGCCTCGCCACCACGAGACCCATTGCCTTCGCGCTGCCATAACGGCCCAAGTAAGACCAGAACGACTGCACCCACCATTCACAGGAAACCAGCCATCACCAAAACCAAACCCGACAAAAAACCTCTGCCGATTTTTCCTAGCCATCAATATTCCCAAAATAACATGATTATCAATCTCACCCCTCAACCCTCCATCCACAACCTCCTCGACGGCACCTCCATATCTAAAATAACATGATTAACAAAACAACATGATTACCAAAATAATCAAGGTCCGTGTGTGGCCACAAACCAAAACCCGAGCTAGATACGGCCTGATTGATGGTTGGTGATCCGTAAGCCGTTGATCTGAACTCAAGGTCTGAAACCCAACCAGAACTTACCAACAACCATGAGTCACCAACTCAGTCGCTCACTTGATGACCCGTCATCATCAGATGTTTTTGCCAGAGCCACCGACCGGAATTCAGCCACGAGACGCATCGCGACAAAACCCTCGCCGCCGCCCATTTCTGCGTCTTGTGGTGTCATGCCGCCGGAACCCAATCTCGAGCATATTGCAACCAGGGACTAAAGAATTAGCCACTGACTCTGCTTCCACGAGCCACTATTTCGGAACCCAACCGCGAACTAACATCGAATCCAAACCCCATAAACCAATGTCGTCGAATGAGGCCAAGGAACGAACACCATTGAAATCGATGAACCACGAACCCACCACTGTATCACCGTTGCTCCGCCGTCTTTTACTCAGCCCAGATGACCCAGGAACCCGAGGATCAGGGCTCGAATCAAAACCCACAACCACCATTTTCCCAAACTCACAGCCCAAAGTCAAGGCCCGAAATCCATCTCTGTCGCCTCCGCCCTTCTTTGATGAGTCACCGCCGAGTTAGGGTTGTAGGACAGGGACTTTGAGTTAGCGCCCCGTCTCCACTTCCCCTTTACGCCGCCACGCTGCCGCCTTCCCAAGCTTCGTCGGCGATGAGTCGAAGGAGGAGAGGAAATTCGGTCACCAGTCATAGCCTTTGGAATCGTCGCCTCCTTTGCCCCTTTACGCCGCCCGGTTGCCACTGCCGATTCGCGGTCGAAAAGAAGATTTCGTGCATCATAGAAAAGGGAGATAAAATTAATTTCTCAACTTAGTTTGCATCCCTAATTGTAATTTTATGGAAATAGATTTGGGGGTTTTTGTTGCTCGTGGCGTTAGGACTGAGGTAGGTTTTGAGAAAAGGGAGAGAGGTGGCAGCAGGTACCGAAATAAATAAATAAAAAAAGAAAAAGAAAGAGGGAATGACTATGAGGTTATTTTAGAAATTTCAGTTTTAATTTTTAATTTAACGGGAGGTATTTGACTCAGATCTGATGAAATAAAACTAGATGATTGAATGAGAATTAAAGGTTGGTAGAATGTAGTATATGGAAATTTCACTACAATAATAATCCATCCAACCAAATTAGTTTTATACTCAACCCGAACTACAGGTAAAATTTATCAAAACACAATAATTCGAAAAATGAAATACGTACGGCCTACACAAAGTACTAGTTTTGACCACGTCCAAGTCACATCTCGAGTTCAAATGACAATAACCAACCTAATTAATAAACTTCCAAAATTCAATGCTGAAATAACACACAATTCTTATCATCCAATAATCTATTCTTCATTTCAAAAAAAATATTTTGCCCATTGTTTCTGAATCGCTTCAATGTCATTTGGATGTAGTCGTTCAATATCTTTAAATACCTGTAACATATATTATAACACAATAAATAAACAAATTATAATAAAATAGTTACAGATAGAAGTTATATTACCTCTTCCCAGTGACTGTAATTCCAACTCGAATTATGGTCCACAACCAATGCATAACGTAATATCCACATTCCCAACCTCCGGATTGCTTATTACACTAATATACCACACAAAAATAAACTTTGAGTAAATAGATTAATAACCAACTACAAATACGAAGCGAGAGAATAATAATAATAATAAGAAGAAGAAGAAGAAGAAGAAGAAGAAGAAGAAGAAGAGATTGCAAATTACTAACTTTCGGCAAAATCCAACGAACGGCCTGCTTGGATCGACTCGTGTGTTTACCATCCAACACATTAAAAGTAGTCATAACACTAGTTGAAAAAAATGAATATGCAAGTAAAATAAAATATTACAATAAAGCTGAATGCACACGAGTCGATCCTTTTTTGGATTTTGCCGAAAGTTAAAAGTAGTCATAACACTACTCATTTCGTTGGATGGTAAGCACTACTCTTTGGCCTACTTATAAGTAGGCAATCTACTTATATACGCTAGCATATAAGTAGGCAATCGCTTTGTACATATTACAAAGAAAAAATATAAAGAAGAATATATCAGCAGCCAATCCATATTCACTACCTCCGTATCTACAAAATACACCCCACCTTTTATTCTATTAAAATTGTTTGAAGCTATAGTAACTAAACACTGAATGCCAGCTACTGTGAGCAACATTTCCAAATACATCACTAAAAACGGTTTAATTTCTTTCTTAAAATAGGAATATCAAGCARGGAAAGATAAAGGCTCATAAACAAACCTKCAGGAAGTGYTTAAATTACGAGCTTTTCTATCCAACTGCAGATTCTCCAAAGCAGGACTACATCTTCTGGAAGCTCATCATTATCATATCTCCAATTGTATTCCTCTTTCCTATAGCCAGACGTAGATGACCCAGCTCGACGATCTGAAAACAATCAGATTATTTTAAAATAAAATTTATACGACATGGCAAGAAAGACTTCAAATATTTTCACTGCTTACCAGAAGACTGAAGAAGGAAGAGGCCTACAATAAAAAAAAACACATGAACCAGAAGTTAAAATAAAACTTCAGTCAGTTTTATTTAGTTTTTTCAAATACAAAGGTGATTATAACAAAAGACCTTCCTAGTGGAGGTAAACCCCCGACAACAGATGATGGTGGTCTCCTCATGTTACGACCTTCCAAATTGGATAGAGATTCATGAAAAAAAATTTATAAAATATTATGTAAATATTTCACGTCAAGAAAATATCACACTACTCCATGGCATCAATGTCACACGAAATATATTTACTTTTGGGCAGATGATAAAATGCTATGAAGCCACAAAATTCTGATTACATAGCTTCTTTACCGAGTCTCAATTGTTTAAAAAACAGAAACATTTAACAGAGAGATATTAAAAGCATTATTTCAAGTTTGCCCATATGAAAATGATAAGAATAATTACGAAGCTTCATAAACAAAACAGGCTTATTATTCAGACCTCATACTTTAAGAAACCCTCAAGAATATCCAAAAGCAAAGGCCCACTGTCTCCATTCCGATTAAGGTCGTATCCATTCTTGTTGCTAAATTCCTTAAACTCTGATTCCCAAGACTCCCTGGGCTGAATATTTGTTAAGGAAGTTAACAAAATGCACATCATAAATAAAAACAGAGCGGGTGGCAAGATGCAGATAAATTACCAAATTACACTCTGGCAAGTAAACTTTCAACGTGTGGGTTAGTTGAGCCCAATCATTTGAAGGTAGTATAGGGTACACACAAACGGGTTTGAACTATTATAATCACTGGACGTCTGGTTTGAGATTGATATTTGCATGCACCATATTTGAATACGTATAGTTCACTTTAATGGCCTGCTCTGAACTATATTGCAAAGAGAAATTAAAAAATGAATCTTGTTTTATGTAAAATAACTCAAGACTAATTTGTGTCTGATGTTTTAAA
Organism: Phtheirospermum japonicum; assembly: GCA_014905375.1. Classification (NCBI taxonomy): domain Eukaryota; kingdom Viridiplantae; phylum Streptophyta; class Magnoliopsida; order Lamiales; family Orobanchaceae; genus Phtheirospermum; species Phtheirospermum japonicum. The sequence goes on along the minus strand of BMAC01000361.1, from coordinate 3,248 downwards.
ACTACAAGTTTAAATGAAAATATGGGCCCCCGACATTAAGGAAGCTTCTCCAATCATCAAACTAAGTCAATCAAATTTTCAAACCATGGTCTTAACATCACAGTAATCCCATGAGTTCGATGCAGTATTTTCTTAAGTAAGCTCTAAACATCATTCTCTTATTTATGCAAGACTTCTGAATAATATACCAATAAGCGAACTGTTGGAATTTGTAGAAATGAACACCATGCTCGTGCAGCGGAAGTTTTAAAATTTTGGATTCAACAGATCCATCTTGTGAACGAATATATTTATATAATAAATAAATGAGATAAAAGCATGAAACCCTTACAGAAAATTCAGGTCTTTCAGGTTCGAGTTCAACACTAAGGTATCCACGCGATTAATCTCCGACTGCAAGATCAAACTCCAGTGTATTGCTATCGAGAAGAAAGTTAGGAAATCCGACGAAAGCTCAAGAACTCCCAATCTCAAAAATTAGGATTTATGTTTTTCTAAAAAAAACTCTCTTGTATTTTCATCGTTTACAACTTATGACTCTATGTTATATTTATACTAGGTACATAAGAGAACCCTAATCATAAAAGGGTTGGACTATCCAAGACATGGACCCAAAACAATTTTAGCCCAAGTACCTTTATTAATATAACATACATAATTAAATCCAAATCTAATTTAATTTAATTAAATAATTTCTATCAAATAGAAATTAATATCATAATTATTAATAATTAAATATTACAATTCTAAATTGAATATTTAATACTTTCTTGATACACTCTTAAATCGGAAAACTAATCGCATATAGTGCGACCCTATAGGCCTTTATATATGACATCAATCCAAAGATGATCCAAACAAAATTCCTATACGGCTTAACTGGACGAACTTAATATATAAAGAACATTCACTTGAACTCAGCGAATTATAACCTTTATACAAAGCTTAGGTGAAATTCCTTTCATTCCGAATCACTCGATTAAGCTTAAAATTTATCCAAGTGTCTATCTCAATGGCTTAATCAATTTATCTCATCTTTATTAGTCGACAACTAGACCATACTCAATCACTATATTGAATATGTCTCTTGCATTGGCCAATGACTTCAGTCGACCTAATATAGAGATTATGAGTGATCTCTCTCGAAATTCCAATCGAGAAATGAATTCTTTCTTGCCTCAACTACCACCTTCATTTACATCATGGTGCACCCAACACAAGCCGTATCTACCCCAAAAGGAGTGCAAGCGTTGGTCATGGTCAAAGTACACCACTCAGCAAATAAGGTGCGTATTGACCTCAAGTCGAAGGATTATCACACGCTTTATACACTGATAAGTTTATAAACATACAATAAATAACTTGTCAGTAGGGTTTACCAATACTCTCCAAAGTATCCATGTGTTCATCACGAATAACTATTATTCGCAGTCGTGAGACTTACTGCATTCTCTAAAATGTGATGCAGACCACATGACGACATATATTATATTATCAATATCCCAATCTTGATAATCGTTAGTCGTGGCTATTTTAAGAGTAATGTTTTATCAATGACATCTCACTATATCAATGACAACATTAACTCTACGGGAACATTTATATGAATAATCACAAACAATCAAAATAATAATTCAATAAATGAAATGCCATATATATTACGATATATATAATAATTGTGATCAAGTATAATGTCTTTAAATCTGATTGTCTCTAGGACACTCATACTTTCAATCTCCCACTTGGCCTAGAGCCAATCACCTATATATCCAATATTCAGGTTTACGAAATGCTTATCATTTTACCCAGAACATGATGGCTTCGAGCACACTTTATTTTAATTTCTCCTGTCTCCACTATCTCCCTGATCAAGTGGTAGCGTCTTAGTACATGCTTGTTACTGTTCGTGGATCACTGTTCCTTGCTAGCGCAATAGCACCAATGTTGTCACAATACAACGATATTGGTGCTAGCAACCACCCCTAATTCCTTAAGAACTCGTTTATCGAGACAGCTTCTTTAGCTGCCTCTTATGTAGCAATGTACTCAGCTTCGTTTTACCGAATCAACGACAGTAGTTAGCCTGGAACTATTCCAACTTACTACCTTATCATCAAAAATGAAGACATACCCAAATTGTAACTTGTAGTCATCATGGTATGTTTGGAAACTAGAATCAGTGTACCCAGTAACTGCCAGTTTCTTTTGTCCACCATAAATTAAGAAATATTTTTTAGTTCTTCTAAGATACTTAAGAATACTCTTGACTGCTTTCCAGTGTTCTTCCCCAGGATTCTACTGAAATCTGCCAGTCATGCTAAGTGCATAAGCCACATCTGGCCTTGTGCAAATCATGGCATACATGATTGATCTTATTGCTGAAGCATATGGGATCCTTTTCATGCGCTCAAGTTCCTTATCAGTAGAAGGACCATCCTTCTTTGATAACTCGAGACCACGACCTATTGGAATATATCCCCTTTTGGAATTTTCCATAGAGAATCGTCTTAGCACTTTATATATGTACATGGACTGTGATAGCCCCAATGTTCTATTAGGTCTATCCCAGTAGATCCTAATTCCAAGAATATAATAGGCTTCACCCAAGTCCTTCACCATGAAGGTGCTGGACAACCAATCCTTTAATGATTGCATGACAAGAGTATCATTTCCAATTATCAATATGTCATCAACATATATAATAATAAAAACAATACTCCCTCCAGTGCGTTTACTATAAACGCATGGATCTTCTTTGTTTCTGACAAAATCAAACGATTTGATTGCTTTGTCAAAACAAATGTTCCAACTTCTAGAGGCTTGTTTAAGTCCATAAATAGACTTTTGTAGCTTGCATACCGCTTTGGGTTTCGATTCAGATGTAAAACCCTCTGGTTGTATCATATACACTTCCTCGGTCAATTCACCATTAAGGAAAGCGAGTTTTAACATCCATCTGCCAAATATGATAATCATAGTATGCAGCTATAGCAAGTAAAATCCTAATGGACTTGATTTTCGCAACTGGAGAAAAGGTTTCATCATAGTCAATTCCTTCTCGTTGACTATAACCTTTTGCTACCAACCTAGCCTTGTAGGTTTGTACCTTACCATTTGCATCGATCTTCTTCTTGAAGACCCATTTGCATCAAAGAGGTGGCTTGAAGCCATGAAATCAGAAATGGACTCGATGTACACAAATCAAGTTTGGAACTTGGTTGACTTGCCAGTTGGGGTTAGACCCATTG
>BMAC01000360.1:1309233-1319784 GCA_014905375.1 Phtheirospermum japonicum | reverse complement strand
TTGTGTGGGTAAATCTCGTTTCTCTCTTCGTAGTTTAGTGTCGCTCGAGGGATTTGTCTCTTACCCTGAAGAACAAACAATATATTGTTAACGGATGATTTTTGTCTCGTGCATGAAACAAATACTTTCAGGAATCTATCTAGTTAAAATAGTAGTTTTATATGCTTGGCAGCTATTGGCTTTTGGATGAGACAATTACATACATGACTTTTATATTTTCTTTTGATATTTTCGATTTAATGAAAGAGAATGATGGGCTGTTATCAATAGCTTGATTATTAAAATTAAAAAATTGTCCAATTTTCATATATGTGGTTTTCATTCTACAATTTATTTTAATTAATATATCTCTTTAACGTTAGATTTTTTTTAAATATTATTGAGTACTTCAAATATTATACAATATATATATTAATTAAATTTAATTACTATTAAATTCATAAAAGTTAATGAAAAATATGATGTCTTTAGTAACACAATTATGTGGTGATACCAAATATCATCTAATTATTATCAAATTGTTATCGGAAGAGTTTCCTAATTCTGGTGTGAATTTGTACCAAAAATAAAATTACAATGACAAATTCATATTTGACGTCAAAATAAAACTCTTTCATGTCAAAATAATATTGACGCCCTTCTTCTAGAACTGATGACAAATTGTAGCATTGTCATGAAAAGAAACTTGATGTGACACCAAGTATTGTCACCGTTATTAAAGGGAACATTAGTGACAAAATTAATTCTGTCACAACTACAAATTTATCGTGACACCCAATTATCGTCACATATTATTATATGCTTGTCATAAAATGTGTTTTCCGAACAGTTTTTTTTTTGTCATCACAAAATTGTGACAAAATACATTTGATCGTCATAAATTATGATTATTCGTGATGAAATCGGTGAACAACTGTGAAGACAATAAATGTTGTCATAGAAGGGTGTTATTCTATGACGAATGCAAAAACCGTCAATATTGTTTAATATACCATGACGAAAGTTTGTGTGTGGAAAAAAAATCGTCACTGAACAGCAGATTTCTTGTAGTGAGAGAGTAGGACCCAGCACATCTTCCTCCTCCTTTTCCACCTCCTCTTGTTCAAGTAGTAATAAGGCTTCAGGTGGTGGCAAAAGAGGCTCGATCACCTCCATATCCTCCAAGACCGGCACAACTACATCTTCCTTGCTTAAAGCAGGTAAGACCGACAATCCAAGTGCCATCGGAGATCCCAAGGATAGCACTCCTTCATTTTCCACCACAACCTCTTCACTACACCTGAGAGGGGTTACGTTGTCTTCCAACCCATTCTCCTCGTTCTCTATATCTGCCTCAAAGCGCTCACCTTCCGAAAGATCGTCAAATCTCGAATTATCATCAACGGCCGTGGGCACCGCCTCATCAAAGAAGGTTATCTCGTTGAGGCACGGTTTGTTAAGCTCACCCACGTCATTGGCCATTTGCTTAGCGTGGGTCTCCATGCGATCGAGGCTGTCAACGAGCTCGGCTAAGAGAGACTCCACGTCCGGGAGGGGGGACGTAGACGAATCTTGAAAGAGTGAGGTATAAGGGTCATCGCTCGGAGTATACGAGCTCGAGGTGGGTAGGAAGTAAGAATCGTAGCTCGAAGATAGGTTGTAAGAATCGTAGCTCGAAGAATCGGAATCATAAATCGATGGAGCGTACGATTCAAAATGGGGGTAAGAAGAAGGAAGGGCGAGGGGAACATATAGATCGTCAAAAACCCGGATCAATTTTCGGGTTGTGGGGGTATGAGAATGGAGGTTGATGTGGAGGGGTTTGGCTCATAATGATCGGAAGAGTAGATCCACTCTTTACTGATCGAAGCATACGGGTCGTCATATTTGGGAGCGGTATATGGATTTGGATATTCGGGAATTTGGATGTAAGGGTTGTCGTATGGCAAACTAGCTCGGTAGTTTGCCATCCTCGGCCGAATCAATCAAGCGGCGGAGGCATCCTTTGACCGTTTAGAGTGTGGGCGGGCGGAATCTGGTTCTCGAGCAGGGTTTCCATCGTTCGCTTCTCGATTATTGGTGATACTAGAGTAGGTAACGGGATATGGGACCTACCCTGCACACACAACAAACGACAAAAGATTACGCATATCGAATGTAAAATAATTTACTAACTAATTATTTACAATGACAAACGGAACAAATAAGAACGCCATTGGCTTTAATCCATCCCCGGCAACGGCGCCAAAAATTTGATCGAAGATTTCTTAGCGCTCTAAGAATCGTCTCCGCAATAGTACGGAGTCGATTGTAGATGCGGTAAGTTGTCCCGAGTCGTGTCTCTCGAGGATGGATGTGATCGGCTTTCGGTTTCTCAGTTGTTCTTATCGTCGGTTTTGATTAAACTAATTTAACCTAAGAAAGCGGTAGTCATTGTTCGGTTTTGAATTTTACAACCAAGATTTAAATTGAAATACAAGATTTAAAAATATTAAAAAATTTAAAGGAAATTAAAACTTATATTAAAAACGATCAATCTAAACTAATTAACTTATTAAAACTTTATAATTTGAAATTAAGGAAAATGGAGGGAAAATCAAGGTTTAGCTTATTTGAAAAAGTCAACATTAATTTAATAAAAATTAAAGTTCAAAAAGGAAGAATATATAAAACTTCTAAAACTTAAAGATTGATCTAAACAACTTAACAACTTAAAAGCATAAGTTCAAAAGCTCAAAAGCTATAAGATGAAAATAGAGGTTTGATGATCAAAACAACAACTAAACAGAAATCAAACTTCAACACAAGATCAAGAAAAATAAAATGGAAATAAAGCTATATTAATGGAGAGAGTTTACCAAATGTATGTGATTACACAAAAGCTTGAAGGAGAAAAGCTTGAAAGCTTGAAGGATTCTTCACAAAAGCAATCAAACTCAAAGCTTGAACACTAACCAACTACGATCTAAGTTTAACTAATCTACCACTAATTACTAGGATTTATGGAAATTAAAATGAGCAAATATGAAATGGAAAGAGTTTTCTGGTTTTGGAGGAGCTTCCTTGGGGAAGAAAGACCTCAGCTGCAAGTTGGTATTATTGAAATGACGTCTGATTACTTATTTCTTCAAAATTTCTGCTTTTCAATCGATCGACTGAAAAAGCAGTCGATCGACTGGCAGTCGATCGGCCATGTCGGCAGTCGATCGACTGCATCGTCAAAAACGGCCAAAAGCCCTGAAATTCAGTCGATCTTCGGAGGACCCATTCGATCGACAGCAGTCGATCGACTGCTGTCGATCGAAAATGCCAAAATCCCCTGGAATCCAGTCGATTTTGGAGTTCCAGTCGATCGACTGAACATCCAGTCGGCCGACTGTATTCCAGCGAGCGGCTCAATTTCTCGTTCTTTTTGCGTCCGCCGGTTTATCGAACCTCGTTCATTGCGCTTCCTTGCTTTGTCCGTCCATTCCCGAGTCGAGTATCAACGATCCTAAACGAGCGTGGGCCCCGCTTGGACGTCCTACGGCCAAGAAAACGGAAAAGTGAAAAACTACGAAAAATAATAATAAAACGTACGGAAACTAAGAAAATCTAGAAATACGAAAAACGGCCAACTCGACTCCTAAAGCAACAAAAAGCAAGCGAAAAACACGCAACGTGAAACAAAAACGGTAATGAAAATATGTACAAAAAGATGCAAATCAGCCACTATTTTATGAATTTTTGTAATAAAAGACCACCATCCGAAAAAGCAAAAAGAAAAAGAAAAATAAAAAAAAAGAAAAAAAATGACCCCATAAAAAGAATAAAAGGGGGATAAAATAAAAAAAAGGGAAAATAAAAGAAGGATGGTGAATCTTGGTGAATCGTGTTTGCCTACGCGCTTATAAAGGCTTGTGTTTTATTGTTTATTTTCTTATGAAGCCTAATGCTTAAAAGGAAAAGAGTGTGTAATTGTAAATAAGCACATTATAAGCTTCAATTTTGATTAAGTGGTTCGAGCAAAAGTCATTTTAGAGTATCGAGTTGAGAAATAGCTTATGTTTAAAGGCTACGTTATGAGTGTTTAGTGAGATTTTTCTTTTAAATGAGGTGAAGCACATTGCTTCGTGATTATAATAGTTTGGTGAGTTATTGATCATGTTAGATCATGAGGTAGCCAATGCGATGGACTTACATTACAACCCGAAAAGACCTTTTCCGATTCTTTGTTGGTTACGCACTTAAATGCGATGGAGAAGTTTTTGATTTTCGATTCTTACTTATTGTGTTTGTATTTTGATGATTAAAGCGTAAACACGTCCCCAAAAAAATTCTTGATTGCTTGAGCGTACGCTTATATATATTACCCTTTTTGAGGATGCATGATTTTTTTTTGAGGCGACAATGTAATAAATGTGGAGTGTTTGAAGTTGCGTTACATGTATCTATATTTTCAAAATTATCTATGTAGCACAACACGACTCATTGCTTGATATTATTTTCTTTCTTGTTATACTTCGAATTTATCGTTTGTTCGAGGACGAACAAACCAATAAAGCGTGGGGTAGTTGATTAACATGAATTTGTCTTGATTTTAGTTAGTATATTAGTTATTTTTTCCTATTGTTTTAGGTGAAAGTTGGATAGATTGAGCACATTTTCATATTTTCTAATCTCCAACTTCTTTATCATATTTTATTTATAATTAATTAATTTTATGTTTATTTATGTATTTTGAAGTATTTAAGTTTGGAAGTAGTCAAGAGTGGGCGACGAGTGGAGATTCAGCAAAAACGGGCCGCGAATTGAAGAATTTGAAGTTTCTGACTTTCTATAACGGTTATTCCATCTGGAACCGTTATAGTAGCCTCCCGACCATGCCTGCCGAGCACTGCCGACTAACCCTGCCGAGCGCTGCCGACCGCTGCGCACACCTGCCGACCAGTCCGCCCGCGTCGACCAGTTTACGTCGGTCAATGTAAGAACCGTTATAGTAGCCCTGATCGACCAAAATTCCCACGAACTCTCTGTTGCGTCGATCCTAAATGCGTCGGTCGACGCAACTACCCAGAATCATGATTTTTAGGGATTCTTACTGCTCAAGACTTCCCAAAGCTATAAATACCCTATGTATTTTGATTTGCACGTTTTTGTACATATTTTTCCTACCTTTTTTGTATCACATTGCGTGTGTTTTGCTTGATTTTAGGTGTTTTAGGAGTCGAGTTGGCCATTTTTCGTTATTTCTAGGTTTTCTTAATTTTTGTACGTTTTATTATTAGTTTTCATAGTTTTTCACTCTTTGATTTTTCTCTTGGCCGTAGGACATCCAAGCGGGGCCCGCGCTCATTTGGGATCATTTTCACTCGACTGGGGAATGGACGGACAAGCAAGGAAGCGTAACGGACGAGGCTCGATAAACTGGCAGACGTAGAAGGAACGAGAAATCGAGCCGGTGCAGGAATCCAGTCGACCGATTAGAAGTGCAGTCGATCGACTGCCTTTCTAGTCGATCGACTGGAACTCCAAAATCGACTGCATTCCAGGGACTTTTGGCCGTTTTGGATGACGCAGTCGATCGACTGCCGACGTGGCCGATCGACTGCAGTCGATCGACTAGAGCCCCCCAAGATCGACTGGGTTCCAGGGACTTTTGCCGTTTTGGAGTGTGCAGTCGATCGACTGCCTAAGTGATCGATCGACTGACAGTCGATTGACTCCTTTTCAGTTGATCGACTGAAAAGCAGATTTTTTACTATTTTTGGACGATTTTGCCCCCGCATGGTGTATTAATCAAGGCACGTCTTTTCCATTGAGACCAACTTGCATCAAGCTCTCTGGTTCAGGGTTCTTGCTCCCAAAAACACTTCTTCATATTTTCTTTTCCCATTTTAACTATGTATTAATTTCTAGTAATTAGTTAGTTTATTAGCTCTAGTTTAGTTAAGTGTTAGATTTTTATTAACTAGTTGTTCAAGCTTTGGTTTGGCATTTCTTTTGTGAAGAATCCTTCAAGTTTCCATTTCCAATTGAAGCTTTTGTGGTATCATACATTTGGTAATATCTTTCTATAATATAGTTTTGTTTTCATGTTATTTCTTTTAATCTTGTGTTGATGCTTAGATCATAGTTTAGTTGCTATTTTGATTATCAAAACTTCCATTTTCATTTTATAGCTTTCTAGCTTTTGAACTTATGCTTTTAAGTTGTTTAGTTGTTAGATCAATTTCCCAAGTTTTTAGAAGTTTTATAAGATCTTTCTATTTAAGCCTTGAATTGTTGCTAAATTAATAATGTTGACTTTTTCAAATAAGCAAGACTTTAATTTTCCCTCCTTTTTCCTTAATTTAAATTATAAGCTTTCTTTGTTAGCTAATTTAGATTAATCGTTTTTAAATAAGCTTTAATTCCCTTTTCACATTTTAATGCTTTCAAATCTTCTATTTCAATTTATAGTTTAGTTATAAAAACTCAAACCAAATCAATGACTACTGCTTTCCTAGTTTAGATAAGTTTAATTTCAATCGAAAATAAGAGCAAATAAGAAACCGATAAGCCGATAGCATCCATCCTCAAGAGACACGACTCGGGAAGAACTCGCCGCTCTACAACCGGCTCTGTACTCTTGCGGAGACGGATTTCGAAATAGCGCGTCGAGGATTCGTCGATCAGAAATTTGGCGCCGTTGCCGGGGATGGATTAAGGCCAATGACGTTCTTAATTACTCTTATTGCTATTGTAAATAGTAGTTAGTTAATTGTTTTACATTCGATACCCGTAATCTTTTGTCGTTTGTTGTGTATGCAAGGTAGGTCCGACGTCCCGTTACCTCCGCTATTATCACCGATAATCGAGGAGCGAACGATGGCAACTCCGTTCGAGAGCCTGATTCCGCCCGCCCACACTCTAGATGATCAAAGGATGCCTCCGCCGCTTAATTGATCCGGCCGAGGATGGCAAACTACCGAGATAGTTTGCCATACGACAACCCTTACATCCAAACTCTCGAATATCCAAATCCATATACCACTCCCGAATATGACGACCCGTATGCTTCGATCGGGAAAGAATGGATCTACTCTTCTGATCATTATGACCCAAATCCTCCACATTCACCTCCATTTTCATATCCCCATAACCCGAGCATAGATCCGTATGCACCGACTCGTGATCCTTTTGATCCGGGTTTTGACGATCCATATGTTCCACTCGCCCTTCCTTCTTCTTACGATCCATACGATTCTTACAATCTACCCACCTCGAGCTCGTATACTCCGAGCGATGACCCTTATACCTCACTCTTTCAAGATTCGTCTACGTCCTAACTCCCGGACATGGAGTCTCTCTTAGCCGAGCTCACGGAACGCCTCGCTCACATGGAGACTCACGCTAAGCAAATTGCCAATGACGTGGATGAGCTTAAGAATCCGTGCCTTGACGAGATGCCCATCTTTGATGTGGTGGTGCCCATGGTCATTGATGGAAATTCAAGATTTGACGATCTTTCGAAAGAGGAGCGCTATGAGGTGGATTTAGAGGACGAGGAGAATGGGTCGGAAGATAATGTAACCCCTCTCGGGTATTGTGAAGAGGTTGTAGTGGAAAGTGAGGGGGTGTTATCTTGCAGGTCTCCGATGGCACTTGGATTGTCGAGCTTACCTGCTTTAGGCAAGGAAGATGTAGTTGTGCCGGTCTTGGAGGATGTGGAGTTGATCGAGCCTCCTTTGCCACCACCCGACGCTTTATTACTACTTGAACAAGAGGAGGTGGAAGATGACAAGGAATATGTGCGGGGTCCTACTCTCTCGTGCCCAACTACGACTATTTCTAAATTCGAGAGAGAGGAGATGACGGTCGGGGAGATGGAGAAATACGTCGACCCATTTTGGGATGATCACGTTTGGGTGGTCGACTACTCACCCTTACGACCACCGAAGCAAGCCCACGTTCTTGATGTCTCGATCTTCCGGCTTGCCCGACGCACCCGCCTTGGTGATTTCGGTCACCCGGTGTGTCTACTCGAGAACACCAAGGCGTGGCATGATCGTCACCTCTTCTTGGATCCCGGATAACGTTTTTGTATAACCGTCGAGTGAACGACGTGAACCAAACACGCTATGTGGGAGGCAACCCACGACGTTCTAACCCTTCCTAACTCTTTTCTTGTTTTTCTTTTAATTTTGTGTATATTCTATCTTTAACTAGTGTTAATGGAGTTTTTGGGTTTGTGGAGGTTCAAGTCCTGGAGTCTTGGGAGAAAAGAAGATCGAAAATGGAGGTTGGCTGCTGGAATGCAGTCGATCGACTGCATACATAGTCGATCGATTGGTATGTAGTCGATCGACTGCTCAATCGACTAGCAGGTTCAAATCGACTGGATTCCAGAAATTTTCAAGCTTTTTGGCAAGAGAAATCGATCGACTGGTAGCTTGCTGATCGACAGCTACACGATCGACCGACACAGCAAAATCAACTGTATTCCAGAAATTTTCAAGGTTTTGACAACATCAGTCGATCGACTGTCGGCAGTCAGTTTACTGCAGTCGATCGACCGAGGAGGGCAGTCGATCGACTGCCCGAACTGCTCAGAGCCCCTGCGGATCTATATATAGCAGTCGATCTTAGCCCCCCCAACCTCAATCGGACCGAGCAGAAATCAAATCAGGGCTAAAAAAAAGAGAGAAAAAAAAAACAAAAACGAGTTTGCGTCGATTGACTACCAGCGACACTTTCTTTCCACATCTTGTATTTACGCGGGAATCATCTTATTTTTCTCTTCCTATCTCCATTCAAAACTTCCTTGGGAATAACTCGGTTTTTCGTTCCATTTTCGAACTAATTCTTCGAGGTAATTCGATTAAACAATCTTTTGGGGAGGTTTGTTATCATTGGTTGCATTTTTGGGTAGGATTTGGGAGCCAATTTCATTTGTTTTTATACTAAAAAATCTTGCATACCAAGTGTTTGATGAAATGCCCCAGTGAACGTTTGGTTTGAATTTTCCCCTTTTTTCCATTGTTCTTGTTCGTTCCTTACGATTCTTGGAACCCTCAAATACAAAATCCGTCAAATTTCGTTCCTATTTCCTCTTTTCCAGTGGACGACCACCCCGATGACGACATTTTCAATGAGCCCCAAAACCCCAATATCACCGGAGTTTATGGTGCCCCCTTCCCCATCTACTCCACATACGAGGGGGAGCTTTTTAAAAATCTATCCCAGCGACATTTCGCTACCCCGCGCTTCATCAATATCGAGCGTTTAGACGAGTGGGTGGCGAACGGGGACTTTGACGGGTTCGGCACCCGACTGCTCTATTTCATCAACGCAATGAACGACCGATTGTTCGCGTCTTTCCGGGCACCGGCTTATCGGGAGATAGTGCTCGAATTCTTCACCACATACCAGGAAACCGACGACGGGGGTTTTAATGTCCGTTTTGGGGGAATTGAGCACCGGATCGATCAAGGGGTGCTCCAAGAGGTGCTCGGGCTTAATTGCCAACAGTTTTCTTCCACGCGGCTGCACGGTTTTAGTCCGGAGGAATTTTGGGGAAGCATCACGGGTGGACGTGGTACCCAGGATCGTTACTCGGCTTTGGCGATCGTTGACTTGGCACTGCTTGGGGCTTACAAATTCTTTGCCCACGTCCTGATGGGCAAGCATGAAAGCACCAACCTCACTCACCACGAGATTTACGTGCTTTGGTGCCTATGCAATGGACATCCGGTCCCATTTTTCCCGTTGATCCGAGGACATATTCGAGGGATTCGGAAGATGAGGGGAGGAAGCGTTGCCCGAGTCGGCATGGGGCCGATGATCACCGTTCTTACCCGCTACTTCGGGTTTGAGGCCGAGGCGGCCAACATGATAAGCATCGATCTTATGGAGTTGGCGTTCAAAACGCCGAGAGTCCCGACGAACCCGGCGAACCCAAATCCTAGACGCCAACGCCACCGGGAGAATGAACAAGGCGAGGCCGGCGACGTCCCGAACACTAGTTTGGGCGCGCATCACGGAGCAAGCACGAGCCAAGTGGCAATCTCGCAGTACGGAGACCCGAGCACCATCTCGGGTCCCGAGATGTGTTGGAATTATTTCCAACAGGCCATGTTTTCGTGTTTTGACCAGCTCAACACCCGTTTCGACCGGCTCGACGAGGGGCAGGCAAGAAACAACCGAGCTTTCCACGGCCTCCATAGCCGGCTCCTTTTGGTCGAGAGTCGGATGCGTCGGGACGATGACGACGACGACGATGATGACGGCGGCAACGGCGAAAACGAGGATGGGGAGGAGGAGGAAGACGAGGACGCGACCCTCCGTCCCCGACTTAGGAGACGTCGTTAAACTCCTACACTATCCTTTGTTCATTTTATTTGTTTATTTTTTTTGTGTGTTATTTTGTTTATCTTTCAAACAAGGATACGTTATAAATCCTTGAAGTTGTTGAGTAGCACGTTTTTCTTTTTTTTTTTCCGATTTTTAGTATATATTTGTTAAAGAGAGGCGTAGATGATTTTGGCTAGTAGGGAGCCGATTAACGGTTCGAGCGTGGATAGACCTTAGCCGGGGCAAGGACGGGGGACC
>BMAC01000360.1:1274813-1308488 GCA_014905375.1 Phtheirospermum japonicum | reverse complement strand
GATTATGTTCTTTTATTTCTCGTCTCGACTCTTGTAAGAAAAAAAAAGAAATAATTAAAAAAAAAAAGAAATCCTTTTAATTGCTTTTGTTTTTGTATATAGTTTAATTTCATTTCATTTGAATATATTCTAAAAATTTAAAACAAATTGACTTGGTGAATTGCTTAAGTTCTTTTAGGGTTCGGAAGTCGATCTAAATTTCCTTAACAAAGCACATTGTCATCCTTTTAGCTGAAGCTAACAAGCAACGTAGCGTACATCGTCTCTATTTAACTTTTGTGCATTAGTTTAGGGTTGATCGTGGGTAGTTTAGTAATTTTACGTTAGTTTTGCTTGAGGACAAGCAACCGTCTAAGTGTGGGGTGGTTGATTTGCACGTTTTTGTACAAATTTTCCTTACCGTTTTTGTATCACGTTGCGTGTATTTTGCTTGCTTTTAGGTGTTTTAGGAGTCGAGTTGGCCGTTTTTCGTTATTTCTAGGTTTTCTGAATTTTTGTACGTTTTATTATTAGTTTTCGTAGTTTTTCACTCTTTCATTTTTCTCTTGGCCGTAGGACGTCCAAGCGGGGCCCGCGCTAATTTGGGATCGTTTTCACTCGACTCGGGAACAGACGGACAAGCAAGGAAGCGCAACGGACGAGGCTCGATAAACTGGCGGACGTAGAAAGAACGAGAAATCGAGACGGTGCAGCAATCCAGTCGACCGACTGGAAGTGTAGTCGATCGACTGCCTTTCTAGCCGATCGACTGGAACTCCAAAATCGACTGCATTCCAGGGACTTTTGGCCGTTTTGGACGACGCAGTCGATCGACTGCCGATGTGGCCGATCAACTGCAGTCGATCGACTGGAGCCCCCCAAGATCGACTGGATTCCAGGGACTTTTGCCATTTTGGATAGTGTAGTCGATCGACTCCCTAAGTGATCGATCGACTAACAGTCGATCGACTCCTTTTCAGTCGATCGACTGAAAAAGCAGATTTTTTACTATTTTTGGACGATTTTGCCCCTGCGTGGTGTAATAATAAAGGCACGTCTTTTCCATTGAGACCAACTTGCAGCAAGCTCTCTGGTTCAGGGTTCTTGCTCCCAAAAACACTTCTTCATATTTTCTTTTCCCATTTTAATTATGTATTAATTTCTAGTAATTAGTTAGTTTATTAGCTCTAGTTTAGTTAAGTGTTAGATCTTTATTAACTAGTTGTTCAAGATTTGGTTTGGCATTTCTTTTGTGAAGAATCCTTCAAGTTTCCATTTCCATTTGAATCTTTTGTGGGATCATACATTTGGTAATATCTTTCTATAATATAGTTTTATTTTGATGTTATTTCTTTTAATCTTGTGTTGATGCTTGGATTATAGTTTAGTTGCTATTTTGATTATCAAAACATCCATTTTCATTTTATAGCTTTCTAGCTTTTGAACTTATGCTTTTAAGTTGTTTAGTTGTTAGATCAATTTCCCAAGTTCTTAGAAGTTTTATAAGATCTTCCTATTTAAACCTTGAATTGTTGCTAAATTAATAATGTTGACTTTTTCAAATAAGCAAGACTTTAATTTTCCCTCCCTTTTCCTTAATTTAAATTATAAGCTTTCTTAGTTAGCTAGTTTAGATTAATCGTTTTTAAATAAGCTTTAATTCCCTTTTCACATTTTAATGCTTTTAAATCTTCTATTTCAATTTATAGTTTATTTATAAAAACTGAAACCAAATCAATGACTACGGCTTTCCTAGTTTAGATAAGTTTAATTTCAATCGACAATAAGAGCAAATAAGAAACTGATAAGCCGATAGCATCCATCCTCGAGAGACACGACTTGGGAAGAACTCGCCGCCCTACAACTGGATCCGTACTCTTGTGGAGACGGATTCCGAAATAGCGCGTCGATGATTCGTCGATCATATTTATTTTTTAAACATACATTATCATATTCCTAGGGTTTCTAAGGCCTCTTAGGGGCTGACAACCCCAACTAGTGCCGTTTTTTTTCTTAGTTACTATTCAAATTTCTTAGTTTTAAATCTCTATTTTTAAGAATAGTTAGATTAGCTTTTAGATAATTTATATTCAAGATTTCATCGTGGAACGCTGCAATTTTCTTCGTTTAATTAGTAAGTACTTATCTGTTATGCTCTTTAACTTAGTTCACATGCTTTCAATTAGTTTAATTAAATCTCTTAGAATAATTATTATTTCCATGACGAATTGTGATTATGATTGTGTTGGGATGTTGAGATTGATGATTATTGGTAGCTATATCTAATTGGTCTAGAGCCTAGATTCATTGTGAACCATCAATTGGGTTTTCCCAAGAGGTCGTGGAGACGAATCAAAGCTCTAGAACCCTAGTTTTCTTAAATCGTTTTATAAGTCTTTGAATTAAGTTAAATGATTTCTAGATTTAAATGCTCTTAGATAATTTATTCTTAGTTTTAAATAATTAATTCTTAGTTTAAATAATATTAGACTTAATTAATTAGTTCATGGCTTAGATAATCTAGATTTAATTAGATTTAATTAATTTTAGTTCTTAAACTCTCAAACAAAACCCCCCTGTCCGTGTGTTTAGATTAGTTTTATTTTTATTATTTCTTATTCGTGAAAACAAACACAAGAGGAACTTCCGAATCTATCTTTCCTTTGAGATCGACACGAGTCAACTTACCCACCTACAAGTGATCCCGTACTCTTGCGGGCGAGCTTTTTAAAATTGTCAACTTTATATAAAAGTAGGTGCAAAAAGTTCAAATCAAAATCTTGGCGCCGTTCCCGGGGAAGGCTAAAGGTTGTGATTTTTGTGTTTGCCCTTTGTAACCTTATTTGTGTTTTTATTTTCGTTTCGTTTATTTTTCCTATTTGTTTGTGATTAATCTTTGTGTTCGTTTTTATTATTTTCCGCTGGTACGTTTAATCTTGTGCGATGAGTGTTGTGTATGCAAGGTACATCTCTCGAAACCTAGGTTCAACGACCCCACAAAAAAATTTAAAAAAGAGAGAGAGAGAGAATGTCTGAATATAGTATAATGTCCGATTGGCGTGGCTTTTGACCGGCCATTCCATTAAGTACCGCAATGCGAAATTACTATCCTGACGAGTACGACCAAAAGTACCTCCCAGTTTTTCATGGGTTTCAGTGCGAGGATCCGCTAAAATTCATCCAAAAGTACGAGGATATTACCCAGAATTCCCCTCTTCTCGGGCTTACTAGAGATCAAGTAAGGATGCGACTTTTCCCTTTCACACTAAAGGATCGGGCAAAGAAATGGTTAAATCATGCAGAGCGCGACTCTTTGTGAACGTGGGATGAAGTATACGATAAATTCATGTGGAAGTTCTACGCACCTAATGTAGTATGTGATCGTTGTGGAGGCCGAGGGCATTTGGCGAATACATGCATAGTACCATTTGATGATAAGCCACAAGATCATGTTATTGCCATCCAAGATTATACAAGTTATGCCTCCCTCGACTCGATTCCTTCATACCCGAGCTATGGAGAATACACCCCAACTATTTCAGATGATTCGGACGAGGAGTTAAAGGCGTGGAAGCGAGACCTATCTAAGATTATGGAGAATTTTGAGACAATGTTCGGTCAAATAATGGCTTCTTTAGCAAAAAGGTCAGACGAGATAGATGAACTACCAAGTCAACAAGAGATGCCGATGCTTGATGTGATTGAGCCCGCCTTGAATGTTAAAAATTCAAGCTTGAAAGATCATTTGGGAGATATGTGTCAGGAGAAAGTTATAGAGGATTTGGTTTTGCTCAGTCCTCTTGTGCTCTGTGATGAAGTGTTTGATAATAATGTTGAGGTGTTGCCGTTGGAGAGCTCGGAGGATGCTGAAGATTCGAGCCTACTGATGCTCATTGAGAATGGCGGTGTTGTGATGCCCAATTTAGAAAAGTGCGAGATTATTGGACCTCATTTTGTTCCACCCGAACCGATATTGAATCTTAATTTTGAAGCAGTGGAAGAATTATTGGAGAGAGATGAGATTATAGAGCCTTATACTGTGCCACCCGATGCTTTGATCGATTTTGAGATGGAAATGGTGGTAGAGGCGATCGAGGATAATACTGATCTGCCTCCCCTATGCCCGGAAAGGACATTAAATGTTTTTCAAAACGTTTAGGGGGATATCAACAAAATGGTGGAGTTTGGGATGTTCAAAGAATTTGTCATTTGTGCGATGGACTTCTTGATTTCTCCCAAGGTCGATGATTGCCCCGTGCCCCGATTAATTTTTGATATGTTCATGGTGATCGATTACGCGCTTTTCGACCTCCAAAGCGAGTTGAAGTTCTTATTTCTCTACGACTTTCTTTCCGTGCTCGCCTTGGTGATTTAAATTGTCTACGCTTACTCTTAGAGAACACTAAGGCATGGCACGATCGTCACTTGTTTTTAGATCCGGGATAGCATCGTTCGTAGAAGGCGTCGAGCTTTCGACGTTAAACAAGCTCTTCTTGGGAGGCAACCCAAGCTATTTTTTCTATCATTTGTATTTCTTTTTAGTTTAATTTTATTTTTCTAATTTACGTTTGTGTTATGTTTCTAAAACAGGAAGCAGTGTTATCGAGGAAGGATTAATCATAAGAACGAAGAAATCGAAATGGTTGACGACGCACGGACCGCGTCGATCGATGCCAGCACCGACTTAGCGTCGATGCCCGCCACTGCCCACGTCGACCGACGCCCTATCGACGCGACGCCCAGCCCAGCCCATCTCGGCTTGCAAGTTTGAGCGGAATTCTCTTTGACCCGACAACGTTCCCGCCTACGATGACTGCTTCCGCGAGTTTTAGAGTTTTTTTCAAGACATTTTTGTTCACGCGTTTGGCGACAAAGGATGATTGCAGAATGCTTTTTGGAGAAACTCGACTATTTTTCAGGGACGTTTTCTTACCCCCTTTCCTCATTTGATTTGTTTTTCTCTCTATATATGACAATCAGGAGATTGTCGAGTGGTAAATTATATTATATTCTTAAAAAATGTGCAATTTTTAAAATTTTTACGTGATAGTTTGCTATTTCTGCGCTGAATTGTGTTTGTATGGCGTGCCTGTCGAAGTTAGCTATGTATGATTTGATGTTCTTGTTTTTTGAGCGTGTATAAGTGCATAAAATTTTTCAAAATTATTATTTATATATTGTAAAATGGTACTTGGATGCAATTAATTTCGCAAAACCTTAAAAGCAGCGTCAATTCAAAACTTTTTCATGCAAAAAGCCTGTGAGCAGACTGAGTGATTATCATCATTGCATGTACTTGAATGAGTCTTGATTTGATATCTCTTTGAAACCGCTTTGTGTAGTTGACTTTGAAAATGACGTTAAGGCACAAATAAAACCCTATTCTGGCCGTATCCATATATTTTAACCACTATAAATTCCGAATGAGCCCCTCATAGCCAAATAACCCATGCCTATAGCCATGAGTACTTTATTGAGTCAACCCCTACAACCCATTAAAAGCGTGGGGTAGGAGTTCGTTATTTTTATTGGTTATTAGAGTTTTAGAATTTTTATTAGGAATTTATGATTTTATGAATTTTTGTAATAAAAGACCACCATCCGAAAAAGCAAAAAAAAAAAAGAAAAGAAAGAAAAAAAAAAAAGACCCCATAAAAAGAATAAAAGGATAAAATAAAAAAAAGGAAAATAAAAGAACGATGGTGAATCTTGGTGAATCGTGTTTGCCTACGCGCTTATAAAGGCTTGTGTTTTATTGTTTATTTTCTTATGAAGCCTAATGCTTAAAAGGAAAAGATTTGTGTAACTGTAAATAAGCATATTATAAGCTTCAATTTTGATTAAGTGGTTCGAACAAAAGTCATTTTAGAGTATCGAGTTGAGAAATAGCCTATGTTTAAAGGCTACGTTATGATTGTTTAGTGAGGTTTTTCTTTTGAACGAGGTGAAGCACATTGCTTCGTGATTATAATAGTTTGGTGAGTTATTGATCATGTTAGATCATGAGTTAGCCACACGACTTATGTATTCCATACCCGTCCAAAGAGCCTTACATTACAACCCGAAAAGACCTTTTCCGATTCTTTGTTGGTTACACACTTAAATGCGATGGAGAAGTTTTTGATTTTTGGTTCTTGCTTATTGTGTTTGTATTTTGATGATTTGATCATAAACACGTCCCCAAAAAAGTTCTTGAGTGCTTGAGCGTACACTTATATATATTACCCTTTTTGAGGATGCATGATTTTGTTTTTGAAGCGACAATGTAATAAATGTGGAGTGTTTGAAGTTGCGTTACATGTATCTATATTTTAAAAATTATCTATGTAGCACAACACGACTCATTGCTTGAACTTGTTTTCTTTCTTGTTATACTTCGAATTTATCATTTGTTCGAGGACGAACAAACCAATAAAGCGTGGGGTAGTTGATTAACATGAATTTGTCTTGATTTTAGTTAGTATTTTAGTTATTTTTTCCTATTGTTTTTGGTGAAAGTTGGATAGATTGAGCACATTTTCATATTTTCTTATCTCCAACTTATTTTATCATATTATAATTATAATTAATTAATTTTAGGTTTATTTATTTATTTTGAAGTATTTAAGTTTGGAAGTAGTCAAGAGTGGGCGATGAGTGGAGATTCAGCAAAAACGGGCCGCGAGTTGAAGAATTTGAAGCTTCTGACTTTCTATAATGGTTATTCCATCTGGAACCGTTATAGTAGCCTCCCGACCAAGCCTGCCGAGCACTGCCGACCAAGCCTGCCGAGCACTGCCGACCAACCCTGCCGAGCGCTGCCGACCGCTGCGCACACTTGCCGACCAGTCCGCCCGCATCGACCAGTTTACGTCGGTCAACGTAAAATTCCCACGAACTCTCTGTTGCGTCGATCCTAAACGCGTCGGTCAACGCAACTGCCCAGAATCGTGATTCTTAGGGTTTCTTACTGCTCAAGACTTCCCAAAACTATAAATACCCTATGTATTTCATTTTTTAACATACATTATCTTATTCCTAGGGTTTTTAAGGCCTCTTAGGGGCTGACAACCCCAACGAGTGCCATTTATTTTCTTAGTTACTCTTCAAATTTCTTAGTTTTAAATATCTAGTTTTTAGAATAGTTAGATTAGCTTTTAGATAATTGAGATTCAAGATTTCGTCGTGGAACGCTGCAATTTTCTTCGTTTAATTAGTAAGTACTTATCTCTTATGCTCTTTAATTTAGTTCACATGCTTTCAATTAGGTTAATTAAATCTCTTAGAATAATTATTATTTCCATGACGAATTGTGATTATGATTGTGTTGGGATGTTGAGATTGATGATTATTGGTAGGTAGATCTAATGGGTCTAGAGCCTATATTCGTTGTGAACCATCAATTGGGTTTTTCCAAGAGGTCGTGGAGACGAATCAAAGCTCTAGAACCTAGTTTTCTTAAATTGTTTTATAAGTCTTTGAATTAAGTTAAATGAATTCTAGATTTAATTGCTCTTAGATAATCTAATCTTAGTTTTAGATAATGAATTCTTAGTTTAAATAATCTTAGACTTAATTAATTAGTTCATATCTTAGATAATCTAGATGTAATTAGATTTAATTGATTTTAGTTCTTAAACTCTCAAACAAAACCCCCCATGTCCGTGTGTTTAGATTAGTTTTATTTTTATTATTTTCTTATTCGTGAAAACAAACACAAGAGGAACTTTCAAATCTAGCTTTTCTTTGAGATCGACACGAGTCAACTTACCCACCTACAAGTGATCCCGTACTCTTGCGGGCGAGCTTTTTAAAATTGACAACTTTAAATAAAAGTAGGTGCAAAAAGTTTGAATCATCTGGAAATTTTTATGGCATGTCTCGAGTTTCCACCGCCCGAATATGATGAGCTTGGAGCATCTTCAACTCCGTTATTTCTCATATGCTCTTCGAGATAAAACATTATCGTGGTTAATGGGTATTCCCCCCAACTCCATTCATATATGGGACGAGCTCTCGAAAACTTTCTTTGATCATTACTACTCCATGGAAGAGACGGCCGAGTTGAGGGTCAAGATAATTTCGTTTAAAAAATAAAAAGGGCTGTTTCACTCCTCTTAGAATCATTTCCAAGATCTTCTCAATAGTTGTCCACGTCATCGCATGCCGAAGGAGCTTTTAATTCAAACTTTCTATGAGGCGTTGGACCCACAATTCCAATACATGGTGGACACGTTGGTGGGGGGTTGATTCAAGCTTTTGTGTGTGCCTACTTATAAATATTTGTCAAAAATTCAATAGCTTCCCCGCAAGAGAACGGGGTCGCGTGTAGGTTGGCAAAGTTAACTCAAGTCGTCTCTCGAGGAACATACAATCGTAATCTCAAATAGTTTGTTCAATCACAAGTAACACGAAATACTTATAAAAATGGGGGGGGGGGGGGGGGGGGGGGGTGATTGTTTTGATTATCTAAGGAATTGAAATGGATGAACATTAATTTAAACAATGAAGCTATAACTAAGCAATTGGAACATGCAAATTCGAGAAATTAATCTAAGAACTCAAAAAAGATTAATTAGCATAATCGAATGTAATTATCTAAAGGGTAGAACAAACAGGACGAATTATCTAAACGTGAAAAATAACTAAACATCAATTAAACTTAGATTACGAATCCGAATAATAGTAGTAACTAGGGTTTGAAACATAAAATGACTCAAGAACAATAATTGAGAAACGTCTACTTAGTTGCATAAATTAAACTAAGAAAGCAAATAAAGAGTTTAGAATACTTATTTAAACTAAGAATTGCAGTAAAATCTCCAGCTAATCCGGAGAGGTTGCACGAATCTTAGCCGAGAATCGAATCACGAACTAACGGGTTATACTTGGAATTTGTGACTCTTGATTCTTCGATCTTCATCCTCGACGTTGTTATGGAACGTAAGGTGCGTTGTTTAAGAGCTGAAGGAGCATAAGTAGGGTCGTAGTGGTGTGTCGTGTGTTTGGGACGGACTTGGAGAAGGGCTTTTATAGTTTTCCCTTGGCTTGGAGCATAAGAAACCCTAAAATCATTTTCTGGGACATCACGTCGACTTTGCGTCAATCGATGCG
This sequence comes from Phtheirospermum japonicum, assembly GCA_014905375.1. Lineage (NCBI taxonomy): Eukaryota > Viridiplantae > Streptophyta > Magnoliopsida > Lamiales > Orobanchaceae > Phtheirospermum > Phtheirospermum japonicum. The sequence goes on along the minus strand of BMAC01000360.1, from coordinate 1,299,416 downwards.
AACAGGAGCTCGGCGTTGACGCGTCCGGTGTGCTTTCGTCGACTGGGCAGATGCGTCGACTGACGTGGTCATGAATCGACGCTACAGAGAGTTACGTCGACGGACGCACCTTGGATCGACGCTTCAGAGAGTTACGTCGGCTTGGCGTCGACATAGTGTCGACCGACACGGGCATGGATTACGTCGACGCAGCGTCGACCGATGCAACTTCGCTACACATCTCATTCTCTCGATCTTTCTGCTACTCTTTCATTGGAAAGCTCGATTTTTGCCTCTCGATCATCATACTTCATCTTTACGTGCTGAACTCTTCCGGTTACTTAGCTATAAAGTGAAAAACCATAAATAATCAATTATTTGCATTAATTACTATCAAAATACGGTAAAACAAGCCAGAAGTATAAAAATACAGAATTAAGCTTAAACTATCCAACTTATACCAAAAACAATAGAAAAACGAACTAAAATGCTAATAAAAATAAGGACAAATATGTGCTAATCAACTACCCCACGCTTATTGGTTTGTTCGTCCTCCAACGAACGATAGATTCAAAGTATAGCAAGAATGAAAATCAGTCTAAGCAATGAGTCGTGCGATGCTACATAGATAATTTTGTAAATATAGATAAATGTGACGCAACTTCAAACACTCCACCCTTATTTCATTATCGCTCCAAAATCAAATGCATGCATCCTCACAAGGATAATATATAGGGTGTACGCTCAAAGCACTCAAGTATTTTCTGCATGGGACGTGTATACGCTAAAATCATACAAATACATGCACCATAAACAAGCATCGAAAATCAATCTCTTTTCAATCGCAAATTAAGTGTGTTATCGAACAAAGAATCAGAAAAGGTCTTTTCGGGTTGTAATGTATGGCTCTTTGGACGGGTATGGAATACATAAATCGTGTGGCTAACTCATGATCTAACATGATCAATAACTCACTCAACCTAATCTAATCACAAAGCAATGTGCTTCACCTCGTTCAAAATGAAAACCTTACTAAACACTCATAACGTAGCCTTCAAACATTGACTATTTCTCTAAACCGACTTTTAGCTCAAACCACTTAAACGCAATTGAAGCTTATTACATGCTTCCTTATTACAACTCAAATTTTGCCTTTTAAACATTAGGCTTCATAAGAACACAAGCCTTTATAAAGAGCATAGGCAACACGATTCACTAAGATTCACCATCCTTCTTTTCTCTTTTTTTTTATTTTTATTTTATCCCCCTTTTATTCTTTTTTATAGGGTCATATATTTTTTCTTCTTTTTTTTATTTTTCAGATGGTGGTGTTTTATTACAAAAGTTCATAAAATCATAAATTTTCTAATAAAATTTCCAAAACTTTAATAACTAGTAAAAATTAATGAACTCCTACCCCACGCTTTTAATGGGTTGTAGGGGTCGATTTAAAAACACTCATGGCTATAGGCATGGATTATTTGGCTATGATTGGCTAATTTGGAACTTTTAGTGGCTAAAATTTATGGATATGGCCGGAATAGAGTTGTATTTTTGCCTTAACATCAATTTCAAAGTCAACTACACACAACGATTTCATAGAGATATCAAGACTGAAACTTATTCAAGCACATGCAATGATGATAATCACTCAGGCTACTCACTGGCTTTTCACATGAAAAAGTTTTGAATTGACGCTGCTTTTAAGGTTTTTGCGCAATCATTTGCGTCCAAGTACCATTTTACAATATATATATAGAAATAATTTTGAAAGATTTATACACTTATGCAAGCTCAAAAGACTAGAACCTCAAATCATTCTTAGCTAACTTTGACAGGCACGCCATACAAACACAATTCAACGCAGAAATAGCAATCAATCACGTAAAAAAATTAAAAATTGCACACAATTTCTACCATCCCCCCCCCTCTAAAAACTCGACAATCCCCTGATTTCCATAAACATAAAGAAAAACAAATCAAAAAAAGATAGGAGTAGGAAAAACGTCCCTGAATGGTCGAGTTTCCAAATTAAAGCCGTGTAATTTCCCATTGTCCAGAGGCTTGTGATTAGATTTGTCCTTGAAACAAAAGACCAAAAATAACGAGTAAGCGTAGAATAACAAATAAAAATAAACAAGAAAAATAGTGTTCATCAGCAGTAATAAAACACAGAAAATCGCTGCCATGGCCCATCAGCAAGCGGCGGAGCAAGAGGCCATTGTTCCATCAAACGAGCAGGGACGCCCGTCGATCAGTGCCGGAACGCGTCGGGCGACGTGCACCATCGACGCTGCCGAGCACTGCCGACCACCGCGCACGCGCCCTGCCAAGCGTCGATGCCGAAGGCAGGTAGCGTCGATCGATGCTCATTGCGACGTCAAAATTGTCAAGTTGTTTTTGAACTACTAACCTTACCCCTACATGGCCGTTAACCATGGATAAACTGCACAATCTCACAAGAAAATGAAAAACATCCATGGTGTAACTGAAGAAATATTTAAAGACAAGGGCCGTGCGAAAAATAAAAATTTTATTAATGCTGATTCGAAACACGTAGATAACCAAATAAAATTAGAATTGCGATAAAATAAACATGATAGAGTAGGAGGACAATCCTATGACTCGATAATGGAAAAAACTTAAATAATTAGCTAGTGGCAAGTTCTACGAATCTAAGGGGATTCCTTGCGCAAATTCTCTAGTGCGGCAATCTTCTTGTTAGCTTCATCCAAACGCTGCTTCCAGTATCTAATCTTCCATTCGTTTGCCACGTTCCCATCTTTTAGATCTTTGATTTGGGCCTCCAACTCCTCAATTCGGCGTAAGAGCACGAATTTCTGCTCTTGGATGTCTTAATTCTGTCGTATGAGGGTCATCCCATATAGCACCACTTCGTCTATTTCGACCTCTTTCTCTTCGAGGCGCTTGTCCCTAAACGCGATCTCGCTTTCAAACTCATCTTCGCCCCACAACATCTCATTGTTCTGCTTGGATAATTTCGCAATTGTCTCTCTAGCAAAGAGAAGTTCGTCGTGAAGCTCGTCTATGGTCATGTCACGCTCCTCAAAATGCTCCATCCTTTCCTTGAGATCACACTCGATTCCCCTCAGATCTCCGATGATGCCCCTTAGTTGGAGATTCATGTCCCTCAACCCTTTGTTTATCTCTTCTGCGCTCCTTAATTGATCCTTCAAAGCATTGATTTGGAGGGTGTAATGGACCTCATCCATTTGACATCCACCAACCCTATCCTTCATCTTTTCGACCTCAACTTGCAGCTGCTCCAATTCCTCTTCATGCTCCTTCCTCAACATCCACCTATTTTCATGGTTGTTCGTTTCTTGTGGAATTGGCCTCATGGTGTTGAAAGGCTTGGAGAATAAATATATTTGGTGTGGGGAGGCTTAGAACACAAGAGAATAATGAAATAAAGAGTGTAGGGGGTTTGGTTTGTATAGGAATCATTAACTCTTGAAAATACGAATCCAAGATTCACCCAAATTATAAATAAGGTAGGAGATATTAGTTTCCTATTCTATTTAAAACTCTTTTAAAGTAATAGATCTTGACTCCAAAACCAGCCAAATTTCGTGCAAAATATTCCCATAAAATCACTTACCTATTGGGAATAAAACTCCCAAAAATAGCAGCCAAAAGTTTCCGAATCCCGCGCAAACGGTTAACGCAGGCGCACAGGCAGCGTCGACGCCGCGTCGACGCTGGCGTCGGTCGACGCGACTGGCGCGTTGGCCACCAAATTGAATTTTCCGCTCTCCGTTCAGTGAATTGATCTCTCCTTGACAACATAAATCCTGTTTTATCCACATAAAACAAACAAAAATAGAAAAAATAAAAAAATAACTAAAAAGAAATACAAGGGTTAGAAAATAAAATAGCTTAGGTTGCCTCCCAAGAAGCGCATCTTTTAACATCGCTTGCTCGACGCGAGTATTCGTGATTAATTTGTAATTGGAGGCAGGTCCACTATATTCAACATCTCGCGATCTTGACTCATTGCCTCTCTGTCACGATATAATTTCACTCGATGCCCATTAACTTGAAACATTATGTCTCGCTTTTCGTCGTAAAGGGTGACCGCTCCGAACTCGTTGATTTCTTTAATCACAAACGGGCCAATCCATCTTGACTTTAATTTTCCTGGAAAAAGTTTCAATCTCGATTTATAGACTAGAGCCATCTTACCTACCTCCAAATGCTTGTTAACGAGTTTCCGATCGTGGCGGGTTTTCGTCATCTTCTTTTGCCTCCATGCATCATCATAAGACTCATTTCTTATTTCCTCAAGCTCGGTCAACTCCAGCTTCCTATACTTGCCCGCCTCATCGTAGTTCATGTTTAACTTGCGAATAGCCCAACTAGCTCGGTGCTCTAACTCAATGGGTAAATTACACGCCTTCCCATAGACGAGTTGAAAAGGACTCATACCAAACACTGTCTTATAGGCTGTTCGATAGGCCTACAATGCGTCGACAAGTTTAACCGACCAATCCTTCCGACTTGGTCGGGCTGTCTTCTCGAGGATAGCCTTCAGCTGACGATTGCTCATTTCGACTTGTCCAGACGTTTGAGGGTGGTAGGGTGTGGCTACCTTGTGTCGGACCGCATATTTCTTCATCAGCCTCGCAAATGCTCGGTTGCAAAAATGGCATCCTCTATCACTTATAATTGATTTCGGCACTCTGAATCTACTAAAAATATTTTCTTGGAGGAATTTAAGAACGACTTCCGCATTAGCTCTTCGAGCGGGGATTGCTTCCACTCATTTGGATACATAGTCGACACCGACCAGAATATACTCAAAACATCCACTTTTAGGAAAGCGTCCCATAAAATCTATTCCCCATACATCAAAAATCTCTACCACTTGGTTAGGTACTTGCGGCATTTCGTCTCGCTTTTCTATGTTGCCGGTTCGTTGGCAGTTGTCGCACGTTTTGCAACACTCGAAGGCATCGGCAAATAGACTTAGCCAATAGAATCCAGCTTGTAACACCTTAAATGCCGTCTTTTGAGCTCAAAAATGCCCTTCATGGTTATGGAAAAATTGCAGAATGCTCCCCATTTCATCGTTTGGAATGCACCTTCTGTTAAGTCCATCCTTACAGCGTTTGAACACATAGGGGTCATCCCAGAAGTAATCCCTGCATTTACTAAAAAATCTCTTCCGTTCCTTGTAGGATAAATGGTTAGGTATAATTTTACAAGCAAGATAATTCACAATATCAGCATACCAAAGGGTAATTAATTGCTCATGATTAAAAACATTCTCATAAGGGAATAGATCGTTAATCATAAATCTCTTGCCCTTGTTCTCCTCAATTATCATCCTAGACAAATGATTAGCTCTAGCATTTTCACAACCTCGTCAGTCTTTTATTTCCACATCAAATTCTTGCAGCAATAAAATCCACCTAATAACACGTGGTTTACTCTGGGGTATAGAAAATAAGTGACGTAATGCAGCATGATCCGTATGTACAATTACTCTGGCTCCAACTATATACGATCTAAATTTATCAAGTGAAAACAAAACTGCCAATAATTCTTTTTCCGTCCTGGTGTAATTACGTTGGGCATCGCTTAACATATAGCTAGCATAATAAATAACCCTAAGCAATTTATCCACACGTTGCCCCAAAACGGACTCCACCGCTTCATTAGAGGCATCGCACATAATTTCGAAGGGTAGAGCCCAATCGGGTGCAATAACTACAGGGGCAGAAGTAAGACTCTCTTTTAGCTCATTAAATGCGCTCATGCATGCTTCATTAAAAATGAAAGGAGTGCCTAAAGTCAACAATTTGCAAAGTGAACGACTTTTTTTTGAGAAAGTTTTGATAAAACGTCTATAAAAACCTGCATGACCCGGAAAACTCCTAATTCCCTTAACATCTCTAGGGGGAGGGTTTCAATTACATCAAATTTTGCTTTATCAACTTCCAACCCCTTTTTAGAAACAACATGACCTAGAATAGTACCTCTTTTTATCATAAAATGGGATTTCTCTCAACTCAAAGTTAGATTCTTCTCAATGCAACGTTCTAAAACTCTAGACAAATTAGATAAACAATTTTCAAAAGATGACCAAAAATCGAGAAATCATCCATGAATACCTCAAGTAAATTATCAATAAAATCACTAAAAATTGAGAGCATGCACCTTTGAAAAATCGTTGGCGCATTGCACAAACCGAAGGGCATTCTTCGAAAGGCAAACGTTCCAAAAGGGCATGTGAACATTGTCTTGCTTTGATCTTCCGGAGCGATGGCTACTTGGTAATAGACCAAAAGGCCATCCAAAAAGCAATAGAATTCGTGTCTAGTAAGCTTGTCGAAAAGTTGGTCTATGAACGGCAAAGGAAAGTGATCATTGCGAGTGGGTGCATTTAACTTCCTATAATCGATACACATACGCCATCTAGTCGTCAGTCGGGTTGTAACTATCTCTCCCTTGTCCTTTTTATTGATGGTGATGCCTCCTTTATTCAGAACCACATGAATTGGGCTCACCCATTTGCTGTCAGAAATAGCAAAGATAATTCCTTCGTCTTTAAGTTTAAAAATCTCCTTTTTGACCACCTCATAAAGCGTTGGTGTCAGTCTTCGTTGACTTTCCCTAACAGGCCTAGCGTCGGGTTCTAGCTCGATTCGGTGCATGCAAGTAACGGGGCTTATCCCTTTGATGTCGCTGATGCTCCATCCTATTGCTTCTTTGTGGTTACTTAGCACCGCAATTAATTCTTTTTATTTGTGTTCCGTCAATGCTGAATATATGATGACGGGTTTCATTTCGTTGGGCTCGAGGAAAACATACTTCAAATGGCTTGGCAGTGGTTTCAACTCCACTTTCGGACCACGATCGGGTGCATTAGCTATTTCGCACAATTCCCCATTAAAATCTTCAACTTCTTCATAATCTTCAGTGATTTCATTCAAGTCTATTTCCAACATCTCTGCCACCCTGTTTAAAAATTCTTTGTCGTCCTCGACGCTTAACTCATCTAGCACGATGATCCCTTTGAGCTCGTAAATACAAGAAGCAATAGGATCAATAAACGAAAAATCTTCGTGCATATACAGAGAAGGAGTGTTGTGGATCTCTTTAATAGAAAATGTGACTGTCTCACCAAAAATGGATAGGGTCATCCTCCCCTTGTGCACGTCAATCAGAGTATGAGAAGTGGACATGAACTGTCGGCCGAGAAAAATAGTATGCTCAGTGCCTTCTTTTGGAACTTCACCTACATCAAGTATGACAAAATTGACTAGAATTACAAGCTCGCCGACTTGAACTAAAACATCTTCAACTATGCCAAGTGGTTGTCTAATTGATCGATACGCCAATTACAGTCGCATCGTCGTTGGCCTCATTGTTCCTAGGTCAAATTCCTTATAAAGTGAATACGGCATTAAATTAATTCCTGCACCAAGGTCGAGCATCCCACGTGCCGTTTGCCCATTTCCTAAGGTGATAGTTATGCAAAAACTCCCCGATTCTTTCTCCTTTTTGGGTAGCAGACCCTTGCAAATGGCACTCACCTCCTTGGTTAATTCTACTCGTTGAGTTGTCTCCAATCGTCGTTCCCTCGCAACTAACTCCTTGAAAAATTTAACGTAAGCGGGAATTATTTTAATTACGTCTAAAAGAAGATTAACATTGACGTTCTTCAGCTGATTATAAAGTTCCATGAACTTTTTGTTTTCTTTGGCTGGGCGTAGACGACTCAAAAAGGGAACCTTATCTCGAATAGCCGGTATCAACTGCCTCGGTTGCTGAATTGGAGATTGGGTGGAGTCGTCGATTGTGGTGAATGGATTTGGAAGCTTCCCTTTTAAAGAACCCAGAATATAAGGATTTGGTGACTTATGCATTTGGTCCACTGGTTTAGGGTCGTCATCCTTCGGCGAATCCGCAGTTGGGATTTCCGTACTCTCCTCTTCCTTTTCCTCGATTCCATTATCTACCTTCTTTCCGCTTCGTAAGATGTGGACAGATGAAGCTTTCTCTTGTTGGCTCGGTAATTTTCCTTTCTGGTTTTCCGCCTTCGCCATAGAAGTTGCCATTTGACCCATGTTTTTTTCTAAACTCTTCACACTCTTGGAGAGGTCGCTCAGAACTTCTCCCTGCTTATTAACTTGCGTAGTTAGATTGGCGAGCCCATCTCTATTTCTAATTGTTTCGGTGACTTGGTTTTGCTGCCAAATTAAAATTTTATCGTTTGGCTTTATTGGAGTAGGTGACGATCCGGATGGTGGCGGTTTGATTGGTGGTGGTGGCAGTGAATCAGTTTGTGCGGGGGAAAAATGTGGATTTCCAGGGCCCCATTTTAAGTAAGGAGAATTACGTTACGCATTGAATTTTGTTGGAGGTCTGTGCTCATAGGTTGGAAGGTCTTGGTGGCGCATTTGATCCTTGATGGCGTACGCCTCGGCTTCGCATTCGTCGTAATACACCATTTTTCATGTGTCCACCAAATGCACTTGCTCCCCACAGCGGTTTCATTTCTCGACGGTTTTGTAGCTTGGCACCTTAGTCGCCTCGTTAAATCTTATCTTTCTTGGTCGAGAGCTTATTTTCCTCGACTTCTCACTCATCTTCTCAAACAGTTGCTTCGCCTACGTTGCTGTGAAGTATCCAAAATCTCCTCCAGCAGCTACTTCGACGTTGTTTTTGTAGGAGTCCAAAAGCCCTTCGTAAAACAACTGATTTACCATTCCCGGAGAGTTATGATGATGTGGGAAAGCTTGCAATAATGATTTGAAATGTTCATATGCTTCGTGAAGCAACTCCCCATCTTGCTGGAAAAAGTTGGCTATTTGTCACCTAATGTGGCCCGTCGTCTGAGCTGAATAATATTGATTTATGAACTTGTCGCTAACCATGGGCCAGTCAATCAGAGATATCGGTTCTAGTGAAATTATCCAAGATTTGGCTTTATCCTTCATGCAGCTTGGAAAGCACACCATTTGAAGGTCTTCGTGATGAAGTCCCGGAGATGAGATCCTACTAACTTCGGCATATAATTCCTTGACGAAAGTTAATGGATCTTCATTGGCGAGGCCATGAAATTTCAGGAGCTTGTTGATGATATGAGGTTTCAGCTCGAAGTCTCTTGTAGTTCTACCCAAAACAATAGCAGAACTATAGGGACCCACTTGAGGAGTTGTGAACTCTCATTTTCTTGGCTCGTGCGCCCCCCGTTGGTGTCTCTCTTGATTATTAGGCCTCGCGTAGTTTCTATCGTACTCGTTCCTCTCATTGTAGTGGTTATTGGCGAGCCAGTCGTCAACCTGCTCGTCTCCATGGTAAGATCTCTCATAATAGTTATCTTGGTCTTGGTGGTGGCGATTTCTATTTCCTCTACCTCGCTCTTCATTCTGGTCCATCATATTCCGTTGAATATTTTCCCAATACTCACGAGGTTGCGCCGGTCCGTTGGGGTGAACTGGTCCACTACCGTATTCATTTCTTTGTCGTATAGGTGGGTTCCTTGGTGGTTGATCGTTCTCGTTGTTGTGGATAGGATTATCTAGCCTCAACATTAAACCGGATCACAAACGAAATCAGTGGTGGCAGACGATTTGCTTTTGGATGTGTGAGGAGGTCTCGCTTGATTGGAACGATGAATATTGTCGATGAATGGTGCAAGTTCGGGTCTAAGTGATCTTCGACCTTGCATACACTCAACAGCTAATTAAACGCATCGACTATAAAAAAAATTATTATACAGAAATACGGTTGAAAAGAAAATAAAACGAACAAACATATTTTTGAAACCTTTCCTATGTTCCCCGGCAACGACGCCAATTTTTGATTCAAGCTTTTGTGTGAGACTACTTATAAATATTTGTCAGAAATTCAATAGCTTGCCCGCAAGAGAACAGGGTCGCGTGTAGGTTGGCAAAGTTAACTCGAGTCGTCTCTCGAGTAACATACAATCGGAATCTAAAATAGTTTGTTCAATCACAAGTAACACAAAATAATTATACAAATTGGGGGGGGGGGGGGGGGGGGGGGGGGGGGGGGGGGGGGGTTGATTATTTTTATTATCTAAGGAATTGAAACGCATGAATATTAATTTAAACTATGAAGCTATAACTAAGCAATTGGAACATGCAATTCGAAAAATTAATCTAAGAACTCAAACAAGATTAACTAGCATAATCGAAAAGTAATTATCTAAAGCGTAGAACAAATAAGACGAATTATCAAAACGTAAAAAATAACTAAACATCAATTAAACTAAGATTACGAATCCGAATAACAGTAGTAACTAGGGTTTGAAACATAAAATGATTCAAGAACAATAATTGAAAAACATCTACTTAGTTGCATAAATTAAACTAAGAAAGCAAATAAAGAGTTTAGAATACTTATTTAAACTAAGAATTGCAGTAAAATCTCCATCTACTCTGGAGAGGTTGCGCTAATCTTGGCCGAGAATCGAATCACGAACTAACGGGTTGTACTTGGAATTTGTGACTCTTGCTTCTTCGATCTTGATCCTCGACGTTGTTATGGAACATAAGGTGCATTGTTTAAGAGCTAAAGGAGCGTAAGTAGGGTCGTAGTGGTGTTTCATGTGTGTTTGGGACGGACTTGGAGAAGGGATTTTATAGTTTTCCCTTGACTTGGAGCATAAGAAACCCTAAAATCCATTTCTGGGCCGTCGCGTCGACTGTGCATCGATCGATGCGAACAAGAGCTTGGCGTCGATGCGTCCGGTGTGCTTGCGTCGAATGGGCAGATGCGTCGACCGACGCGGTCATGAATCGACTCTACAGAGAGTTACGTCAACTTGTGCGTCGACAGACGCACCTTGGATCGACGCTTCAGAGAGTTACGCTGGCTTGGCGTCGACATAGTGTCGACCGACACGGGCATGGATTGCGTCGACCCCTGCGTCGACCGACGCAACTTCGCTGCACATCTCATTCTCTCGATCTTTCTGCTACTCTTTCACCGGAAAGCTCGATCTTTGCCTCTCGATCATCATACTTCATCTTTACGTGTTGAACTCTTCCGGTTACTTAGTTATAAAGTGAAAAACCACAAATAATCACTTATTTTCATTAATTACGATAAAATTAGCAAGAATTATAAAAATACGGAATTAAGCTTAAACTATCCAACTTATACCAAAAACAATAGAAAAACAAACTAAAATGCTAATAAAAATAAGGACAAATATGTGCTAATCAGGGGTAATATGACGGTTCATCCTCCCCAAGTGCTTCTCAAGGTTTTCACCACTCTAGCCGAAAATTCTCAACAAAAGTCTTCTCGAGCGTTGTATTATAATACCAATGAAGTGAGTGAAGCTTCTTCTCCTAGAGAGATTTAGTTGGAAAAGGAAGTAGCGGCTATGAATGCTTAAATGGATAAATTTCCTAGCCCAAGTCCGGATCACCAGTGTGCGTCCTGTGTAATGATTAGTCATGATACCACTTATTGTCCGTCAAACCCCTCTTTCTATATGTCGATGCCTCAATCGGAGGAGGTATGTGAGGTTCAAGGGTATCAAGCGGGACCCGGTGTTGCCAAGACTTCTTTTGCTCGTCCACCAAATCACAATCCTCCGTATCATCCGAGGAACCGCATGTAACCGAAATTTGGTTATGCTACTCCAAATGCGGGCCCATCTCATTCGTCTATTACGATGAATGCTCCTACTCCACCTCCCGGTCCAAACTTCTTGGCTATTATGCAATAATTTCAATCTTTTTCCATTACGGTGGCTTTGTTTGATGCTAGATTCAATGCTCCTGAGGCCACGATGAATGGGTTAAACACTAGAATGGGGCAATTGGCTACTGATGTGAATATGCTAAAACAAGCTCACGAGAAAGGCAAATTTCCAAGCCAACCTTCGCAAGCCCATGCGGTTATGGTCCTTGGAAGTGATGGGGTGGTTTATAATACGGATATCCCACCGTCCGAGGAGGAGGTGGTTGCTATCCCGAGCATTTTTCCTCTTCCCGATTCTACACCTATGGGTCCCACTTTAGCAAGGGAACTTCCTGATGGTCAACATAAGTCTTCAAATACCTACAAGGCATTAATTTCTAAGGCCCCCATGCCCTATCCATCCCGGATACAAATTGTTACGAAGGATGATCAATTTCAAAAACTCCATGATCTATTGTCCTACGTATTAGACGCCATCTGAAATTTGCCCAAGAAGCTTTCTTCTAAATCGCTTGAGAGAGCTATAAATGAGATATTTTATCCTTTTAAGGAGGCAAGTGTGGTTAGTGGCCCTTGTCTCTCAACTCTTAAGAAGGCGGATCCCGGCTCATTTGTATTGATATCAAACTCGAAAATGGAAGAATCATTAGTGGCATGCTTAATTCCAGAGCGGGTGTTAATTTAATGCCGTCTTCGATATACGAACAATCAAACATTCCTCCTTTACAAGAGACATGCATTTGCTTACAATTGGCTGATCGGTCAATTAGATACCCAAAGGGGGTAGTCAAGGATGTTCTTGTTCAAGTCGGGGCGTGTGGTTCCGATTGATTTCATGGTGTTGGATGTGGGCATGGTGAAGAATGATGGAGTCGACCACAATATCTTTCTAGGCCGCCCATTCATGGCTACAACTCAATGTTTGATAGACGTTGGGAAGAAAAATCTCACGTTATCCGTAGCGGGTGACACGGCCACATTTTCTATGGCTAACTTGTCATCGATTCCATAAAGCACCTTCTATGCGGATTGCTTACATATTGACGTGATTCACGAGTTGGGTAACCAAGTTTCTATGGAGGAAGAGAGCAAAGAGGAGGAGCTTGACCCAGGAGCTTGTGTTGAAAGTTGTAGTAAGGGGAATGAGAACTTTATTCATAATGACGATTCTATTTTGTTTTGATGTTCTAAGGTATGGTGTGACAAGGGTTGTTTATGTGTCGTTGAGGGCAATGACAAATTTTTAGAGGGGTGGGGGGTGGAGATTGTTGATGATGAGTTGGAAAAGAAACCCATTGAAAAACTCGAAGATTATCTTGAGGAGAGCGAACCGGTGATTCTCTTTGCAAATTTGAATCAACATGAAGAGGAGGTCGGGTGTGAGAGAATGTTGCGAGTGGAGGTGTTGGATGAGTTTCAGAACTTTCAATGTGAAAATACCTACGTCTACAAGGAAAGAGCGAAACAAGTCCATGACGAAAGGATGGGCCCAAAACATCTTGAGTTTGGTAGGCCCGCCTTGCTTTACAACGACGGTTTGACCTTAAATACCACCAAGTCGAGGCCTTAGTGGATGGGTCCGTATACAATTGAAGATTTCAATCAGAATGGGGCAGTGACCTTGATCGATAATAAAACGCAAGAACGAGGGCAAGCCGACGGCCATCGAGTCAAGCCTTATCGTCATGGCTTTCTCTATCCACCATAATAAGAAGGGAGTTCATCAAGATAATGATGTAAAACAAGTGCTTCTTGGGAGGCAACCCATGTTGTTTTCATTTCTTCCTTTTGTTTTCTTCTTTTCTTTCTTATTATATAAAAATCCAAAAACATTCGAAAAATTAAGAAATTAAAAAAAAATGGTTGTTGTCTCTTAGTTCTTTTTAACCCTTTTTTTGTTTTGGTTTGGTTTATGTACATATTTTCTCTTCTTTTTTTTATTTTTGTGTCATTTTCTTTTATAGTGTTTTGCTTTCCGACTCCAACCTTGGCCGAATTGATAAGCAAGTAGCGTTCATGGAGCCGGGAGAAACAAGCCATGCTCAGTTGTTGCTTGGATTTCTTGAATGCTTAAGTGGACCCCACCGAGCTCGACCCAAACTTGCTCGGTTTAGGAAGCTTCTATTTCACCCTCCTTTTACTTGTTTTTCATTAAAAATCAATGAGATCATTGCATGGTTTAAGTATGGGGTCATGGTTTAAGTATGGGGTGGGTAGGTGGTTAGGGTCCGTGTGTCACAAAGCATGATTTGTAATTCTTAACTCGAGCCTTGGCAAAGTGACACATTCTTGGCGAAGTGACGCTTACTAATTGCGCATGTTTTTATATCTTTTGTGTCTTGATTACATTATTAAGCACTCACCATATGCTTGGAAGTTTGAATAGTTTACTTGTCGGGTTTTTACATGTTTATGCCCTCTTGTGCAAGGAGTTCAATTTTTGTGTTTAGTCCAAAATCGCCTATATATAAATATAATCAACTTTTACTCGTGAAAAGATTGAAAATCTCTAAATACTCTTTTGATTTTGTCTCAAAAACCCGGTGGAAACTAGTGCGTAGCCTTGTGTGAATTATTGGCATGCTTGCATTTTTATGGATATTGCATTGAGGTGGCTTGATTTTGCTCGTACGTGATCGAATTTGGAAATGACCTCGAGGCAAAAATATCACCCTTATTCCGGACATATCAAAATATATAAGCTACTTAAATATCCCAAATCCCCCTTGAGCCTATACCCCATTTCATGTTAGCCGAGCTCGATTTTAGCTCTTATATATTCATATATTGTGAGGTGAGAGAGTATGTTGTTAGTTGACTAGAAATGTGAGGGAAATCAATTTTGGGTTATAGGTTTTGAGTTGATTATACAAAAAAAATAAGAAAAAAGAATAAAACTCCAACACAAATCACGAGAAGTGATAAAGCGTGCGTTCAAGTGAAAAGCCTAATCTAAAGGCTATGTTTAGTAAAAAGAAGTGAATTTAAAAAGCTTCTAAGTGTTGAGGAATTAAATTCGGGAAAGAGTGTGTACGAACAAAAGGGTTTCGATTGAAAGTTTGGTAATTTGGGAAGGAAAAAGTGATCAGAAGCTTTGGGTTCAAGAAGTTAAGGTTTTATGTGTTAATGATCTCGTTTGATCGTGTGTTAGCCACTATATCCAGAAATTCCATACCTTACCAAAGATTCAACATTACAACCCAAAATAAAGACCTCTTTCGATTCTTGTTTTGTCATGTACAATGGGCGATTTAGAGTTTTTGATTTGTGAAATCTTGATAAGGTGCATACATCGTCCGATCCGATCGTATACACGTCCCATATGAACAAACACTTGAGCGAATTGAGGAACACCCTTGATTAACATGGATTTGTCCTTATTTTATTAGTATTTTAGTTCGTTTTTCTATTTGTTTTTGGTATAAGTTGGATGATTTAAGCGTAATTCCGTATTTTTATAGTTCCAGCTTATTTTACCATATTTTGATTGTAATTGATGCAAATAGGTGATATTACGTTGTTTTTCACCTTACAGCTAAGTAACCGGAAGAGTTCAGCGCGTATTAGATGAAGTTGATGTTCAAGAAATGGAGAACGAGCTTTCTAGTGAACAAGTAACAAAAAGATCGAGAAAAAATGAGACAGACGCTTTGTCGCGTCGATCGATGCCAACGTCGACGCTCCATCGACGCGAGGCATGATCCGCGACGATCGACGCACAGCCGACGCAAAATCGACGCAACATTCTGAAGCGTCGATCCTAGACGCGTGAGTCGACGCACCCGCCCAGCCGACGCGAGCACCCAGGCAGCGTCGACGCCGAGAGCCAGCACGTGTCGGTCGATGCACCGTCGACGTGGCTGCCCAGATTTGCAATTTTAGGGTTTCTTGTGCGCCAAGACTTGTTATATCTATAAATACCCTTCATATTTCGGATTTTAAGGAGACACACGACATCTTAGGTTATTTTAGCTTAGAATAAACATATTTTCACATCTTATAACAAGATTGGAAGACCGAGATCAAGGATCGAAGAACAACGAGTCCGAAACATCAAGTTCACGTTCGGGATCAATCTTCGCCCAAGATCAACGTTCAACTCCGGAATAGCTGGAGATTTTCATCTGTTTTATTAGTTCCAATAAGTGTTCTAAACTCTTAGTTAATTTCGTAGTTAATTTCCTAGTTAATTGCTTAGTTAAATTCTTGGTTAATTCTAGAACTTGTTTAATTAGTTTAGTCGTTTCATGCTTGGATATTGGATTTACTTAGCTTATTTATGCGAGTTGATTTATGCTTAATTATTCATTTTTAGATTCGTATGATACAATTGCTTCTTGGTAGTTTCTTATATTCATGTTCTTAGATTTGTTAATTAGATTTAAATCTTCGTAGCGTTTTATTGATAATTTAATTATTGCTCGTAGTTGATAATATAGCTTAGAATAATTAGTTTAATTATTGCTTTAGCTATAATGATCATTTCAAAATCTTTTAAAACCCCAAATGTACATTTATTTTATTTTAGTTCGTAAATTTAGAAAAACATCCAAAAGACCGAACAGTTGTTTCCTCGTGAGATTCGACTCGAGTCAAACTCATCACCCTACAAGTTCCTCGTACTCTTGCGAGAAAACTTACGTGGTTTAATTTAAATATCTATAATTGGGGTGCACAAAAGTTTGGTTCAACCCTCAAAATTCCATTTGAGAGGAAGTCATCGAATTTGTTTTCATTTGAGGAAGATTTATACGAGCAATGCTTGATGATAACGAGTGTATGTTGATACTTTCATCATATTAAATAGGATAAGCACAAGGATTTTTCTATTTACATAATGTTCATTGCATGTACATTCTCGATTCGTTTCGTTGTTCGAGGATGAACAAACCGATAAGTGTGGGGTGGTTGATTTGCATGTAATTGTGGTGTTTTTCTCGTGTTTTTAATTAGAGTTTTATGTTGATTTTAGTAGTTTATAATCGAGTTTCGTTAGGTTATCCGTTTATTTTCTCGTTTTATTGTTTTTCGTGTTTCTTGTTAATTTTATATTTAATCGGGTTAGATGGCTTCAATTAATTAGAGGTTTGGCATAATTCTTGGGTTTTGATATTCAAAATTCTTATTTTCATAGGTTAAGGAATTGAGGACCAAAGTTCAAGCCAAGCCATGCCAAGGCGTGCCAAAATCGGTGCCAAGAGCATGCTCTAAAATGGGCAAATGGTATCCCATTTCCGTGCCCAGCCTTCCCCAAATCCGTGCTAAGGCATGGTGCAAGGCATGGCACGCAAGCCATGCCCATTTCAGTGCCCAGCGCACGCAAGGTGGCTCCCAGCGCGCGCCCATTTTGGTGCCTATCCGCGCGCCCGCGCGTTGCCAAGGTCGGCGCCCAGCGTGCGCCCATTTCAGTGCCTACCCGCGCGCCCGCGCGTTGCCAAGGCTGGCGCCCAGCGCCTTGCCCACTTCCGCGCCCGTTTCAGCGCCAGCCCTAGCGCCCTGCCCACGCTCGGCGCTTATGCCTATTTCCATGCCTGCGCACACGACCGCCTAGCACCCAGCCCAGCCACCAGCGCACATGCGTGCCCAAGCCAGCCCAAACTCGGCCAATGACCGAGCCACCCTGAGCCAAATCGAGCCTAGGGTCGAGCCAAGTGGCTAGCAAGCCCATTTCGGGTCAAAATTGGTCAAACTTGAGAAAATAAGCCTTTAAAGCCCAATTTGACCATTTTAAACCCAATTAAACCTAGTATAAATAGGAGACTACTCTCATTTTGTAAATTATCTCTTATTCTCCCAACTCTTGCATGAGTTTGGATTTATTTTCTCTCTCTAAATGTTAGATTTTAATTTCAAGCATTTACTTGGGTTTGTAAGCTCAAGAAGAATTCAAGTACTCCCTTGGATTTTTATTTTGCTTTGTAATTTCATTCAAACTTTTTGATTCTCTTTTTAATTCAAGTAAGTTTTCTTTAATTTTCATGCTCTTCTTCATTTTCATGCTTATTCTTCAATTTATTCTTTTTGCCTTAGCTCATAGATTTCTTGTTAGATCTTGTGAATCGTCCATGGGATCTAGGTGAGTGACACACCAAGATCATAGATCGAGCCCTTGGTCGTCTTTATTTTGAGTATTTCATGCTTGTTCTTTAATTTTCATGCTTGTTCTTTATTTATGATTTTTGCCTTAACTCATGATTTCTTATTAGATCTTGTGAATCGTCCATTGAATCTAGGTGAGTGACACACCAAGATCATAGATCGAGTCCTTGATCATTTTTATTTTGAGTCTTTCATATGCTTTATTTTGGTTTAGATTTTCATGCAGAGTTTTAGGGTTGAATCTTAGATCTACTCTTCGTTTCTTGTTATTTTTTGAAAATATTAAACTTTCACGTCAACTTTTATTGCTCTTTCTATAGGTGCTTTCGATTTTTGCTAATTTGCATTTTTAGAGTTTTTATGTTCTTGCAAGCATATTTGTACCTTAGGTTGCTCTAGTTGTACTTGGTGAAACATTGCTTTTACTTGCATATTTTCATTATTGCTTTGCACTTTCAGTTTGGGCATACGACCGAGGCATTCTACCTACTTGCATTTTACATTTCCTAATTAGTTTATTTCCATAGTTTTCCATTTATTTTGTTTTCATTTAATTTTCACAAGCTAAAAACACTTTGGTTCTTACAATCTAATCGAATTCCAATAATACCAAGCCATGAACCCACTTTTATTATTTCAACACACTAAAAATACTCTTTCAGATCCAAGGGAAGAGCCAAATAGAACTTGAGCCGAACTTCCAAGTGGATCTAGCAAACGTACGCGCCCTATCGTTGGCCGAGGAGAACAAGATGCTGAAAAATCCTTTCCCAAGCAGAACAAAGCTCCACGAAGCAGTAGTTTGCCAAGTAGTAGTCAAGGCGACTTTGCAATCTTCGAGCGAAAGGGGTTTCGAGCCTTTGGATTGAAGAAGACGGTTTAAGAGAGAGTCACGTGACTTCGAAATGCGACTTTGGTAGCGGGATTCGTCGATCTTGACCGAAAAAAAGTCCCCTTTTTTGATCGGAGGGGCACCCATGGAGAAGTCCGGCAGGGGTGGATGGGCGGGGAAGGAAGCGGGCTGGGCAAACGGGCCCGGGAGGCCCCAAAGGAGTGGGCCACCGCTGCCATGCGTAGAGGAAATGGGCATGGAACCTTTCTGGGCGAGGACCACCTGGGCTTGGGTCCAAGTGTGTTGCTGGGCCGGAGGAGAAAAAGCTTGGGCATGTTGGGGTAAAATGTGGGCCGTCTGGGCCAAAGACATGGGGCAGAAAAGGCCGCATCAGGTTGGGCTTTAATTGTGGGAGAGAGATGATAAGGCGCCACTTGGGAGGGGAGTTAGGCCACATGAAAAGAACGTGGGTCAGAACCCGTTTCGAGAGGACAAACTGCAAGTGGACAAGGGTTTACCAATTGAAGGGTCTTTGTCACCGAAAAGCCTGGGGTAGCAACTGGAGATCTTTCACCAATAAAGCCATGCAACTCTGAAGGCGATGGGAAAGAGGTGGGAGGAAGTAGCAAAAAAAGCGGCGGTGTTGGAAAACATGTGAAAGTTGGTTGGTCTGGGAGAGAAAAATTTGGACCCATCCCTGGAGGTAAAGCCAGACGGGCAGCGGTGAAAGGACCCATCGTCGTGGTGTTAGGGGTTGTCTCTGAAACTGCATAATCCAGAAGGGTAATTCAGCCTATCCAGAATGCCTTTCTATGCCTCCTGTAGTGACATAGTTCAAGAAAGTTTGTACTTTCCAGATGCCTCTTTTTACCCTTCTGGATTGGCAGACTTTCTAGAAGGGTAAAAAAAAGGCGTTCTAGAAAATAAATTTATTTTCTAGAACGGTATTATCCCATGTTGATCTGCCACTTTCCAGAACGTTTTTGAGAAAATACCATTCTAGTGTGTGACACTTTCCAGAACGGTATTTTCAGAAAGACGTTCTGGAAAGTGATACATTCCAGAATGGTTTTTAGAAAATATCGTTCTCTAAAGTTATACTTCCAGAACGGTGTTTAGAAACGACGTTTTGGAAAGTATAACATTCCATTCCAGAACGGTATTTAGAAAAGACATTCTAAAAAGTCCATTTTCTAGAATGGATTTTAAAAATCCGTTGTGAAAAGTCTATTTTCTAGAATGGTTTTAACCAAGTTACCTTCTAGAAAGTTTAAAAAAATTAAAAAAATGAAAGTAGGAATACACCAAAATCACTAATAATAAATATTGTGATTATATTAATTATATCACCAAAATTCAATAAGATCTAAGACATGGCAAACTGAAATTGTGAGTACAATATAAAAGTCATCCAGCATGAAAATGCAATTGTGAGTACAATATACAAAATCTCAAAATCCAGCTAAAGCAACGAGACATTAGTACAGCTTTGTGAAAATCATCCAATATTATAAATTTAGGAGAAGCCAGAATTTAGATGTAAATTAACATCTGCACCATTTGACAAAGATAGATAAGAAATTAACCTAAAAATTTCAGAGCATCACAAAGCAAAAATAATCGAAACTCACTGCCATTGCAATGGTGGACACCAACTTTAGCTATCATGTCATTGTACTCAATCTCGGAATTTCTCAATAGTGGGCAGTTGTTAGATATCAAAATCAATTTACCTGCCCTTTCCATTAACCAAACATATGAAATTATATAATTGTTCAATAGATAACAAAAATATTAAAAGAAAAGAAGGACCCAAAATAAATAAAAAAATAAACCTTTGGAGCTTTTTTACTTCACACCAGTTTGCTTTGATCCACCTATGTACTGGATTTAAAAGTCGAGACCCTAGATCATCTTCGCCCTTGAAAAGTCCATTTCAGGATGCTGCAAAATAATACAAATCCCAATCAGTAACTAATCAAGACCTTATTTGATGTTAGTAGTATGACAGTTCAATAATTAAAATAGTCATAATTTCAAAAAAAAATAAAATCAAAGTAAACTCTTGTTGCTTTAAAAAAAAATAACATTTAATTTGAGGGGCTTCTAAATTAAAATAAGAAACCAAACACTTCGGAAGGCTAATAAGCTCCGAAATATCTAAATCGAGACAAATATATGTACAAGGCATGAGGAAAGACCATTTAATGTTTTACCTCAGCCATAAACTTCTTCATCATCTCTTGCTTCTGCATCTCATCACTAGTTGGAAGACCCCTTTGTTTCTGCCTTTGGTCAAACTGTGGCCAATTTCAAATCACAAGAAAATAGCCCATGGTTTAGAAAGACTGACAAAATAGTTATGTAAAACTTAATGAAGGGGGCAAATGTAAAGACAAATTAAATATCAGGGGTATTTTTTGTAATTGTAGCGGGGTTTATTTTATAATTAGGTCAAACCTCATTGGTAATTTTTTTTATTTAACCCTTAAAGTAATAAGCATCTTTCTGAGGGAAAGTTTGCAATCACTTAAAAACAAAAAGTGATCTGACTTTTAGGTTTTCACAAACACATAAGCACTTTTAATCATTTATTTATTATTATTATTTAAGCTAACATCAGGTGTAGTTTCGGAACTATCCCTTCTTACTATTTGCCAAAGGTAAAAGATGCATGAATATGAAGCTGAAAATGCTATATTTTTTTCTCTCTTTCATGTAAATCATTATTTTTCTCTAAGACTACATATACATATACTTACGATCAAAGAACCATTCCTCGCAGTTCTCGTTACCGGAGCCAATCATGTATTGCGGGCGAAACGATGCCCAATTACCAAATATCTCCGAGATGTATTTCTCAACTCCAACATGACCAGCATCGGCTTTGACAATATCCTGTAAAATCAAGATTTCAATTTCTACTTAAATAATAATAATAATAATAATAATAATAAATAAATAAATTTGTTACTTGAAACGTAAACATTGTACAAGAATACCTTGGTAGACGTTCGACGAGACTCTGATTGGAACACTTTAAAGCACGGTCATACACAATCTCTGTTCTTTTGGTAACATCATGCCAACTATAGAGTTTCTTCATATGCCGAGGAATGATTTAATAATATTATATTATATTTTATTTTAATTTTTTTGAAAAGCACATTTTCGATGCGGACTATACTTCACTGTCCACATTATACAAATAGGTCTCATGCTTTGGTAAGATTAAATTAGTGGCAAGTGATGTAATATCTAAAAAATGCCAATAGACTTCACATCACTTATATGGTGCCTCATTAGGAATTTCTGATAATTATATCTCATTAACTTGTGTGATTTTAATTCTTTTTATTAAAAGAGAGAGAGAGAGAGAATTGAGCAATTATGTATATAGTTGATGTGCACAAAAACCAGATAATTGTTGGTCAGTAAATATAGAAATCAATTTCTCGGAAATTACTTAATCTAATTTTCTGCCATAGTTTACTATTACTATATTTATGTGGCGTAATTCTCTAACAATTAAAAAAAAAAATACTTAGTAGACCTGTTTAAGAATATATGTCCGATGACCAAAACTGACTGAACTTTAGCATGCGGAACAGCCCAACATGTCAACTCGATCTTGAAGAGAGTGCTTTTCCCTCATCTCTTCCAATCACACTCTTTTAGGCCCATCTCAACCAATTATGAACCGTACCTTAATAGAATAAGTTCATCTGGTCAGTTGGGCCTGTTATTCGACCGGATGGGAGTATATTCTTCTATGTCGTCATCTTCAGCCTGCAAGGCACATCAAAATATAAACAAATAATGGTTAATAAGAAATTGTTCTAATTAACACGAACTGATAACAATATATATATAATGCATGCTAGATGGAAATTGAGGAGAATGAAGCAGACAGGTTAAAAATTTTGTAAATGAGCTCGAGTGTTTACCTGGGTGAATCATTCCGATCGGACGATTGGGAAGTAGAGACCACATCAGCTCGTCTCCTCTTTGAGGATGATGCACCTGAGGCTTTGGCTTTTGAATTCTTCTGGTTAATGGTAACATTATCGACTAACTCTATTTTCTGGAAAAGAAAGGAGGTTTTTAACAGGTTTTTGGTAGTTAGAATAAAAGGTGCGTGCTCTGGTTTAAATCTAGTTCTATCCATAGCACAGGCACAAGCAAAATGTTAAATGACTTGTTTCCATTGGTTTAATTCACGAGTAACAAGTATTTCTAATTGCTACATGCCGCACAACATTTATCTCCATAACAGCAAGCCTTCCAGTGGTATTTAGTTGTAAGACGCTCCTTTTCCAAGATTTTTTTATGAGAGACACTGTTTGAGTTTGAAAATCCGTGTCCACAATGGCATGACAAAATCTACAGATGGAACATCCTAATATTTCATGAACTTTAACAATTGAAAAGGGTAAAAAAGAAATTTCACTATTTGACGTTGTGCAATTACAAAATATAGAAGCAAATGACAAGGCAAGTTAGTGATATCTTTCATTGAAGAGCATTATGTTTGATCTACTTAAAACTTGTTGATAGTAAACAAGCATGAGAAGACAATGAAAGCTGCTAACGCATGACAAAAAAGAGCAGAAGTTATGTGCAAAAACAATACCTTCTGTTGCTTCTTCTGCTCCTTAGCTACAGTGCCTAAATGTTTCCAAAAGCAACAGAGAGAAAAAATATATTTAGAAACATTTTGTCATGAAAAAACAGAATCCAGCAGGGCAGATCTTAAATTGATGCATCATTTTTTAGGGCAGTACAAGGTCTCATACGGTATCAACAAGCACCGCATCAATTAAAGGTTAAAAAACCAATGGCCTGTCAAGACATTTGTTTGGTCTTTGTCAAAGTTTCTTGTATATGGTTTTAGTCACAATGTTTCTAAATAGAAACCATTAATCATCTTTAATAGAAGAAGCCCAAGTTAGATCAGACATTTAGAGGTGCAGATCTAACAGATCTTCTTGTGCGGTTTTTATGTGATTACAAAAATAGAGGCAAGCATGTTTTACTCTGTTCGGGATCCATATCTTCTAAATACTGGTTTATTAGTTAATGATCAGGGCGGACTAGGTTATTTCAGATACACAAGACCATGACGGTTATCTTAGCATTTTGTGGTGTTCAATGTGTTGCAACTACAAATGGCATGATTCAAGGAATTTGCCTTTTCTTGTTTCATGCTTTCTTCAGTCTTCTAAATGATAGGAGACTATAAATTATAAATGAAATGAACAGAGAACCACTTAACAGAGGTTGTAAAGTTCCTGGAAAATTCTCAGTACAAGGATTTCAAGAAAGAAAAAAAAAAATATAATCCACTGAGATGGCATTATGAAGATCATTTACATCCTAAGGGGGGGAGAGAGAGAAGGTGGGGGGAACCGAACCAGGTTCTCTTTCCTCAGCTTTCTTTCTTCCTTTTGTAAGCTTTGAAGCCTAAATACAATAACAATTATAACGAGGTAATAAGATGAAGGAAAAGGCGATCGAAAAGCAGTGAGAAAAAAGAATAAAGAATAAACTTGAATAGGCTCAGTGCTATGAGATCTACAATCCCAAGCGCGCACTGAACGGTCATAGCCAGCTGATACCACCGTTGATGCATACTCGTTAAACTTCACAGCATTTACCTGGTAACAAGGAAAAAGAATGTCAACAAACGCTAATCTAAGAAAAACAGCATGTGCATGGCAAAACCAAGCATTTGTTAATTCTCATATTAGCCATTGAAAGACTCCAAAATGCAGAATGTTGGGAATATTATTTTCAACAATATTTCCTTGTTTGTAGTTTGACTTTCTTAGGACTTTAGTATTTTAGAACTCTAGATATCTTTCTTAGTTGGAGTCTAGGATTTTATTTAGTTTCCAAAATACTTAATTAACTTGTTTAACAAGACTAGGAGTCTTTATTTTAAAAGCAACCAAGACGCAAAAGCAGAMRARACGATTGAA
>BMAC01000360.1:1251582-1274802 GCA_014905375.1 Phtheirospermum japonicum | reverse complement strand
AWAAARACACTCTGAGYTTTGGTGGATAATTAGAAGGATTACAACGTTGCGTAACCAACGGAAGAATTCTACTAACGAAGAAGCGAAGAGTTTGTTTTGTATCAAGTTTTTGATACTAGTTGTTTTCTTTACATTACTTTTTATTAATTTGTATTTGGATCTAAACAACTGGAAAAGTAATATATTTTATGGGTTTGATCACCCAGGTTTATAAGCTTGTTAGCTTATAAACTGAAATTAATTCTTGTTTATTTTTATTTTTTGTTTCCGCTGCTATCGGAAATTCAGTTGATGTTAAGTCTGGTGACACTTATCACGAAACATAACATCATATCTACAAATTGCATTTCTACAAAATTACAATTGGCACCAGAGCAGGATACTTAACCTTAAGTATTTCGATCCTTGTTTTGTAGATTTGAATTAATGGACGCTCAAGGTAATCCGAGACCCCCAATCCTAAACGGTGATAACTACTCCCTCTGGAAACAGAGGATGCGATGGCACATCAAAAATATTGACGAACGAGCATGGAGAACCATTCTTGTTGGATGGGAGAAACCTCGTATCACTGCTGATGGCGATGGTGACTCTGTGTTCAAGAAGGAAGAAGACTGGACGGACAATGAAATAGCCATTTCAAACTGGAACTCTAAAACCATCAATACCTTGTGCAGCTATGTTGATGCCATCTACTATAAAGTGATAAAGAACTGTGAGTCTGCTAAAGAAGCATGGGATGCCCTTCAAAGGGTATACGAGGGAACTGCAAGTGTAAAGAGATCTCGCCTGAGAATACTCACCACAAAGTTTGAAACCATGAGAATGGGTGACAAAGAGTCGGTTGTGGAATATGCGATGAGACTCTCTGACATTTCAAGTGAAATTGGGAACCTCGGCGAGCCTATGTCAAATGCACGTCTTGTTGAAAAACTTCTCAGATCCATATCAAAGAAGTTCAATACGAAGGTGGTTGCAATTGGGGAATCCAAAGATACTGACAAATTAGTCTATGATGACTTAGTCGGTGCACTCAAAACGTATGAGATGGAGCATATGGACTTTCATTCCAAGGAGATGAATGTTGCTCTCACTTCAGATATTAGTTCAAAAGATGAAGAAGAAGATACTAACTGGAAAGAGCTTTTTGAGAAATTTGAAAGAACCACACTTGGAGAGGAAGACGTCTCACTCCTTACTCAAAAGTTCAATCGCTTTTTGAAGAAAAAGAACAACATTGGAGGAAAAGGCTCAAGTTCCATGATGGAAACATCACCCCAAAATCCTCTGGAAGAAAGTTAACCAACTACCATCCTTCCTCTTCTGAATCAAAAGGTGGAACTTCATCCAAGCCCCTCAGTGAAATCCAATGCCATGAGTGCAAAGGATGGGGGCATTACAAAAACGAATGCGCTAATACGTTGAGGAAGAAGAGTCTCATTTCAAAAGAGTTTGATGAAGATGAAAGCGACTCTGACTCATCTGAGTCATTACCTTCTCTTTTTGCTCATG
The DNA here is from genome assembly GCA_014905375.1 of Phtheirospermum japonicum. Lineage (NCBI taxonomy): Eukaryota > Viridiplantae > Streptophyta > Magnoliopsida > Lamiales > Orobanchaceae > Phtheirospermum > Phtheirospermum japonicum. The sequence continues at coordinate 1,273,290 of BMAC01000360.1, read as the reverse complement.
TTGCCTGGGATGACCACTTTCGGGTTTGCAACATCAATTCCAACACCCTGTGTCTGAATGCTGAGGTTGATAATACAAGAGATGAATACAGAAAATTGTGCGTGGAGTATGATGAACTATTTTCCAAGTGGGGAAATCAGGTTCTGAAAGTAAAAGCTCTTATGATCAAAGTTGAAAAACTAACTCATGAAGTAGATGATCAAGTAAAGATCATTACCCGTTTGGAGATCTCCCTTACAAGAAAAGATTCGGAGCTGGAAGGAGTAAAGGAAGAACTAAAAAAGGTTCAAGACACCATCTCAAACCTCAACAAGGGAAAGGCAAAACTGGATGAAATTCTGGAGTTGTCATATCCAGAAACCTCAAGACACGGAATTGGTTACAAATCAGAGCAAGAATCATCTCAAGTCAGCCACAACCTAGATTTTGTCAAGAGCCATAAGAAGAAAAGAAGGCAGTATGTTTGCCATCACTGTGGTGAACATGGACACATTCGTCCTTTTTGTTGGAAAAGAACAGGCAAGAAAATTCAGAGAATCAGCCATGCTGTTGGGACTCATGACAAGACTAGGGTTTCCATCACCAAAGGCAACACCAATCTCAGACAAGTCTGGGTAAGAAAGGCCGAGGTGAGATGCAATATGATTTACACTTCTCTTAAATCTCATGTTCCAGGAGCATGGTACTTCGATAGCGGGTGTTCAAAACACATGACTGGATCCGAAGAACTCCTGTCGAACATCGTAAAATTCAAGGGAGGGAAGGTCAAGTATGGTGGAGGAGCAAATGGGCAAATTATCGGTCAAGGAACTTTACATGTTCCAGGGATTGCCAAACTGGAAAATTTGCTTCTCGTTGATGGACTAACTGCAAACCTGATTAGCATTAGTCAGCTATGTGATGGAGGCTTCAATGTCAAATTTACTCGAGAAAAATGTGAGGTGTATGATGAAGGGAGTACCTACATTCTAACTGGCCAAAGAACGTCTGACAACTTCTATCAAATTAATGGAGACGTGTTCTGTAAGCTGTCCCAGCTAAGTGATGCCGAGGTGTGGTATCAAAAATTCGGGCACGTTAACTACAAAATGTTGGAAAGGCTTGTTAAGAAAGATGCAGTGAACGGACTACCAAAGCTCAACACAAAAATCATCCCTGTCTGTGAAGCGTGTCAAAAAGGGAAGCAAGCTAAGGTACCTCATCCACATGTCCAGAGCCTTACTACTTCAAATTGCTTTGAACTCATGCATATGGGCCTCATGGGTCCACTTGAGGTAGAAAGTCTCGGACGTAATCGGTATGTTTTAGTTATTGTTGATGATTTTTCTAGATATACATGGATCGAATTTTTAAAAGAAAAATCAGAAACGTTTGGTCTATTTAAAAAACTTGCTAAAAAATTGTGTGTGCGCTTTGGAGTCAGTATAGGAAGAATCAGAACCGATCATGGAAAAGAATTCGAGAATGAATCTTTTTCTAGTCTTTGTTCTAAAAAGGGGATTACTCACGAGTTTTCATCTCCTATCACTCCACAGCAAAATGGTATAATCGAACGTAAGAATAGATCCCTTGCGGAAATGACTAGGACCATGCTGATCTCAAATGGTATAGCAAAACGATTTTGGGCGGAAGCTATGAATACAGCATGTCACACAATTAATAGAGTCTACTTTAGACCTGGCTCACATGTCACACCCTATGAACTACTTTTTGGCAAAAAACGTAACTTAAGCTACTTTCATATTTTTGGGTGTGTCTGTTTTATTTTGAATGATATAGGATACCTCTCGAAACTTGATTCTAAAAGTGACAAATGTGTTTTCATGGGCTACTCTCAAAATAGTCATGCATACCGAGTCTTTAATCTTAGAACACGGTGCATGATGGAATCAGTCAATGTTAAACTTGATGATACAGTGAGTGGAACAAAATCTGCATAGGACGATGATCTAATTTATGATCAGAGACCTCAGTTTGTTATGGATGGTTTAGATGATGGTGCAGGTGTAAAAGGTGCTGTTACAGGAGGTGACAGGTTTGGTGACATGTCACCAAACCCAACACTACCTCAGGAGGAAACAGGCAATCAGCAGACTGGAGAACAGACCCCTGTCCCAACTTCTTCTCCAGCAATCCCTGATTCTGATTCAGACTCTGAGTATGAGGACCCTGGAAATCGAATTGATCTCTATCAAAGAGACGTTCCATCAAAAATTCAAAAGAATCATCCAACCAGGCAGATAATCGGTGACCTTGATTAGAGAAGTACAAGGAAAAGACAGATTGACTTTAAGGAGATGGTAAGGTATGTGTGTTTATCCACTAATTGCTCTCTAATTCGAGAAACCTTGTTTCTTGCTGAAACAGAACCAAAACGAGTGGAGGATGCATTGAAGAGTGAATTTTGGATTAAAGCTATGCAAGAGGAGCTTGACCAATTCGCTAAGAATGATGTGTGGGACCTTGTCCCTCGCCCGGAGAATACTCATGTAACTGGAACTAAGTGGATTTTCAAGAATAAAACGGACGAAGCCGGGAACATCATTCGAAACAAAGCAAGGTTAGTTGCGCAAGGATACACCCAAATTGAGGGTGTTGACTTTGACGAAACTTTTGCATCGGTAGCACGTATAGAATCGGTAAGATTACTTCTTGCTGTGGCTTGTCATTTAAAAATTCCACTACATCAAATGGACATTAAGAGTGCTTTCTTGAATGGTGTTTTGAGTGAGGAGGTATATGTTGAGCAACCAAAAGGGTTTGTGGATCCCTACAAACCAAATTTTGTTTTAAAACTTAAAAAGGCCTTGTATGGTTTAAAACAAGCTCCGAGAGCTTGGTATGAGAGGCTAACTCAACATCTACTGTTTTTAAATTTTAAACGAGGTGAGGTTTACAAGACCTTATTTCTTCTCAAATCCCATAAACACATTCTTATTGTCCAAATTTATGTGGATGATATTATCTTTGGTTCGACTAATGAACAGATGGTGAAGGATTTTGTTGTTCAGATGTCAGACACCTTTGAGATGAGTATGCAAGGTGATCTTTCGTATTTTCTTGGTCTTCAAAGAAAACAACTTGATGATGGAATTTTTCTATCACAGACCAAATATGCAAATAATCTGGTCAAAAAGTTTGGTCTAAAAAGTGAAAAACCTAAGAAAACGCCTTTGGGTAAGGATAAGAAAATTTCGAGAGATGATGTTGGGTCTGGTGTTGACAACACCCTTTATAGAAGTATGATTGGTAGTCTTCTTTATCTAACTGCCAGCAGACCCGACATCATGTATGTTGTTTGCTTATGTGCAAGGTACCAGGCCAACCCTAAGGACTCACATCTGAAATATGTTAAAAGAATAATTCGTTATGTGGGAGGAACAAGTGAGTTAGGGTTGTGGTACACCAAAGAAACATGCACTGAATTGGTAGGGTATACGGACTCAGACTGGGCTGGAGATGTAGTTGATAGGAAAAGTACCACAGGAGGTTGTTTCTTTTTTGGGAGTAATTTAGTTTCGTGGTATAGCAAGAAACAAAACTGTATTTCTTTGTCTACAGCCGAGGCCGAATACATTGCGGCAGGGAGTGCTTGTACGCAGCTCCTCTGGATGAACCAGATGATTGAAGACTACGGTCTCCATAGCAATATTCTGACCGTACTATGTGACACTACGAGTGCAATCGACATCTCAAAAAATCCAGTTCAGCACTCTCGTATAAAGCACATTGACATCAGGTATCATTTCATCCGAGACTTAGTTGAGAGAAAGATAATAAGTCTTGAACATGTAGGAACAGAATACCAGCTCGCAGACATATTCACAAAAGCATTAGACTTAGAGACCTTCTCTCGAATGAGAAGAGATCTCGGTATGTGCATAGTCTAGTTCGTGTTGGGTTTGATGTTATGACGCCCAAAGTCATCATCAGTCATAACATCTGTATATTTTGCATGCATTTTTATTTTCTTTTTCATACATCATATGAATGCATTGAGTTTGAACTTAAAGAGAAATAAGGTTACGTGTTGTAATAAAACTGTTGACAAACGAACTAACACCCTAGATTTGGTGATTGTGAAACTCTCCCTCAGAAACAGGTTTTTCTCCCAGGTCCAAAAACAAAAGGTAAAATCAGCAATTGCTAAAGATGCAATAATTCTCTTCTTATCTGAAAAAGATGAAGATAATCTAGACTAAAGGTCTGATCTTTTTATTTCACCTTATTGAGTGATTTTGACGTTGTCATTAACTTGGGTTAAGGGGTTTGTTTTTCATTGACTTCACCAATTGTAAATGTTAGGTCTGATGTCATCAGTCATAAAAAACAACACTGATCAAAATCTCTGAAAATTTGTGTGTATTTTTTTTCTTTTTAGATCATGTTTTTAGGCATAATTTAAGACATTCATATTTTGTGAATTTGCCTTAGTGCTGAATGTTCTGTTTCCCTTATTTAATTCCTATTCTGACGTCTCTTAATTCTAGTTGAGAATGTGGGTATTTGATTGTTCCAGTGGAGCTATGATCGGCAGTGCTGAGGAGGTAATATGAGACTAAATTCCTCTTATTCTCTCATAATATGTGTGCCTTATATTTTTATGGTGATGGTTCATGCCTCAGGATTTTTTTTCTGTGTTTTACTGTCCTTTTGATTTAATGGGCCTCCTAAGCTGGTGGGCTTGAAATGTAGTGTCCTTTGCTAAGGGTTAGTGGGCCGGCTGTTCAGATTGGTATTTTTTTAGGAAGTAAGTTTTTTTTTGGGTGGGAGATTGTGTAAATCTTTTTTTCTTATCTCTTCAGCTTCTCTCTCTCCTCCCCAACGGTAAGTTTTTCTTTTCTTTAAAAAACTGATTTTCTTACCGTTTTGGCCCACCTCAACTCTCTCTCATCTAAATTTTCAATTTCCTTCTCAAACTCAAATTCCTTACATTATTTAGGTTTTAACTGGTCTCTGTTGAGTTTTGTGTTGAGAATTGCAGGATGTCAAAGTCACCCTCCGATTCTAAGGTTCCTAATCCTCCAGCAGGGGTTGCATGCTCCGATGAACAAGCCGTTCCACCCATGCCCAGATTTGGGGGGCTGGACATTCGCGAGGAGGTAGGTGTTGCGTTCGCACGACACCCGTCACCAATTGTGTCAGAACCCAGTGGTTCAGTTCCGACAACCCCTCTTGACATAACTCCGGTCACTGCACCATCTGACGCCGCACCTGTGGCCCAAGTGATTCCCGGTCAGCAGGGCAATGAAATTGACGTCGACAACCCTCCTGACCTTCATTTTATTGCCGAAATTTTTGGACGCTCCGGTGACCCCACTTTGAAGCGGTTACGGAGATTAAGAAATATTCCTCCGGGGATTGTTCCTCCGGCAGTTCCCAAGAGCCGTGCCGGGCCACATCATTTTGTTTCGATAGAGCATATGAACCTTGTTGAGAATGTTACTGCAGCCACGGATTCCGATGATGAAGAGTACGTGCCTCTGGCTGCCGTCTCTGCTCCGCCGACCTCAATTGTTCATATTGCTCCCAAAAAGGGGCGTGGACGCCTGAAGCAGACAGTTTCTCTAAGAGAGAAGAAGAACCCTCCAGCGTCGATAAATGTTTCTCCAGGCTCCACGGCGACTGAATACTCAAGCGATCCGTATGAGATAGTGGATTTCTTCACTGGTGAAGTATCCAGTTCGGCTAAAACAGTTGTTCATGAACCCCCTATCATTTCCACTCCTCTGACTTCTCCAATATTTGATGCTGATCTTGAACGATCCCCTGATGATTCTGATGAAATTCCCCTTGTGCACCTGTTAAATTTTGTGAAGGCCGCTAAAAAGAAAGCAAAAAGGAATCCCATGGCTGTGGCTGTTGATGATGTTCAGCAGGCTGATGTTGGGACTGGTGACATGTCACCTAAGGCAACACCTCCAGTCCATGCTGCCGCTTCTCCTTCCCACTCTCTTTCAAATACGGCGAATGACTCTGCTCCTCTAGACACTGAGTCTTTACCTATTGAGGATGATGAAGCCCCTGTCTCTGATGAGGTGGAAATAGAAGATATTGTTCCCTTTTCTGCAAAATTTTTATCTTCCCAGGCTGAGGAGTTTTTCTCGATTTTTAAGTCCCGTGGCATGATTGATGAACAAAGAGTCCCTATTGAACTATTCAAGCGTCAAAATCTGGTTGCCTTCCTTGAGCACAAGGGCTTGTACTCGACGGTCTCTAGTGCCATGCCGTTTGTTCGGGATGTTGTGGTGGAATTCTACTCTAATCTATTGCCGTTAATTGCTGAGGCTACATCTGTTAATTTTGGGAAGGTGTTTGTCCGTGGACAGATTTATGTGTTCACCCCTGCATTAATCAATTCAGCGTATGGGTTTGATGATTGTCGTGAGGACTCCATTGTTGATGACATGGATGCGGTCATTTGTTTTTTGTCGGGCGAACTGCTCACCACTTGGCGAGAGCAATTACCCAGCACGCGCTTGACATCCCTGTACTCGGTCCTGCACAAATTAGAGGTTTTCAATTGGGTTCCTTCAAAGAACTCGACCGTGTTGACCAGGCCTCAGGCTCAGTTCTTGTACAAAATAGGGAATGGGCTCCAGTTTGATTTCGGCCAGCTTGTTTTTGACATGGTCACAAGGTTTGCTTCCTCGAAATCTTCTTCATCTTTATGCTTTCCCTCTTTGATTTACAGCATCCTGGAGAGTCAGGGGTTCACCCCTACTGAAAACGATATCCTCACTGGTGAGGCGGAGTGGTTCACCTTGAGAAGCCAGCATCTCTCTGGAGCCCGCGTTGTTGACCTGCCCTGGATTGCTCCACTTCAAGTTGGTGATGCCCATGGTGACGCCTCTGATAATCCTGTCACCGAGGATACCATGGTCCAGTTGCTAGCCCCTATTGTTCGTGTTCAAGTGGCTCTGCTTGATGCTCAAATTGCTCAGCTGGATAGTCAGCGTGCTCAGCTGATGGCTTTGCGAGGTTCCTTGTGTGAAGCCCTTTTGGTTTCTGAACAAAAAGGGGGAGAAGGGCATGACGAGACTGTGTTACATGACGAGACTGTGTTGGTAAGCTCTGCTAGCGACAAGCCGAAAAAGAGAATAAGACGCAGAAACAGGTTTCTGAAGACCATGATGAAGAAGCTGAGGAAAAGGAAAGCTACTGGTGAAGGGGCATCTTCGTCATCTCGAAGGGCGAAGAAGGCTCGTGGTGTTTAGTGCCTTCCTTAGTTTGTTTTGTTGTTGGTGTGATTATTACGTATTTAGGGGGAGTTAAACTTAGGGGGAGTTTGCTACTTTTCTTTTAATCTTTTTGAAATGCGTCATGGTGGTTTTGTCCAGAAAGGCAAAAGGGGCAGATTGTTGGGAATATTATTTTTAACAATATTTTCTTGTTTGTAGTTTGCCTTTCTTAGGAATTTAGTATTTTAGGATTCTAGATATCTTTCTTAGTTGGAGTCTAGGATTTTATTTAGTTTCCAAAATACTTAATTAACTTGTTTAACAAGACTAGGTGTCTTTATTTTAAAAGCAACCAAGATGCAAAAGCTAAAAAAAACGATTGAAGCAGAACGAGGATAAAGACACTCTGAGCTTTGGTGGATAATTAGAAGGATTACAACGTTGCATAACCAACGGAAGAATTCTACTAACGAAGAAGCGAAGAGTTTGTTTTGTATCAAGTTTTTGATACTAGTTGTTTTCTTTATATTACTTTTTATTAATTTGTATTTGGATCTGAACAACTTGAAAAGTAATATATTTTATGGGTTTGATCACCCAGGTTTATAAGCTTGTTAGCTTATAAACTGAAATGAATTCTTGTTTATTTTTATTTTTTGTTTCCGCTGCTATCGGAAATTCAGTTGATGTTAAGTTTGGTGACACTTATCACGAAACATAACATCATATCTACAAATTGCATTTCTACAAAATTACACAGAATGCCTATGATTCATAGGAAATTGGTAAATGAAAATTTGAGATGACTTCCTAAACTCACGTGATTGACTTTAGTTCAATATTTCATAGTAAAACATTATATGATCCAAATAACCCCTTGAGGTTTGTTTTTGCCTTGCAAAAGTGCACACTGAAGAGGGTAAAATAGGTTCTAGTTGTAATTTTGAAAGATAAATGGCTGTTTTTGTAATTAGATAAAACCTCAGGGGTAGTTCTTGTAATTAGGCCAAATTTATATTTCAAAAAATCTCACTGAGCTCCCCAGTAGAAGGAATTTAGACACAAGGGTAGAATAGAATGAGAATCTTAAAAGTAGTAGCACAGCCCATAAGGGAGAGTATACCTCAAGCTCAAGGCTTTTCAAATTTGCTTAATCAAATAGCAGAAAGATTAACATTTTACTACCCCGACCAAGTGAGGTGTTTTGCCACTGATAAGGTAAAATCAGAATCTCTAGTTACAAACCCAACAAATGCTCTAGTCATAAATCCCTCGTAGTATAAAAGAATATTCCAGAGGCTCGATTCCACATTATAACATAGATAAATGCAAGAGACATGGAAAAACCTTCTGATACACCCCTAAGTGGTTTATTTTCATAAATGTTTACATAATAACAGTAACAAGTAATTATTTTTGTTAAAGCAATCGATAATTTGATACGGTTATTACATTTACAAAAAAATCAAATGAAACTCTTGAGACAATAGTTCTAATTCAGAAATTTTATCCTGTAAAGCACAAAACGTGACTCTTATTATAGTGACATATTTCCCCAATTTCATTCAGTGCCCTAATTCTAATTCTAACTCTATTTAATGAAATTAAAACACCAAATAAATTAAAGGCTTCTTACCTCACTATCATGGCCACGAAATTTTCGAATGACACGGCCACTCGCCACATCCCAGTAGAAAACTTGTCGGTCGCCGCCACACGAAGATAGCTTCGAATTATCCCTTCCAAAATCCTAAATTAAGAGTAAAGTTACATGGTGAAATAGAATAATAGATACAAAAAGGGTTTTCTAATTTTGCATCATGCATGAATAAAGGTGTAGTTTCTACGGATGCAGGTAGCAGCATCGTTGAGGGAGTCGGAGCGGGCGAAGGAGGAGCGGTCGAGGAGCTCCAGCCAAGGGCGGCACTAGGAGAGGCCGTGGCGGATGGTGGAGGTGAGGCGGGAGAGGAAGTTTCGGAAATCGGGGTTGGCAATCGGCAGCTGGGATTCCAATTAGGATCTGAGATCGGCATGGCTGATTAGGAGAGAGGGAGAGTATTGGAGCAGGCGGCTTTTGGATTTTGGTTAATACAAAGTGTGACAATATTTCATTTACCCGCTCCATTTACCAGTGCCAAAATTGTGAAAATATTTCAAATAGGTAAAGAATTTCCAGATCAGTATTATTAAAAATACCATTCTTGAAATTTTTATTTTTTTATTTTTTTTGAGAAAGACATTCCAGAACGGTTTTTTAATACCGTTCTGGATTGAAGAACATTCCAGAACGGTATTACAATAGCGTTCTGGATTGTAATTTAGTTTTTTAGATAAACTTTCCAGAACGGTAATTGCAAAACCGTTTTGGAATGTTCGTTAATCCAGAACGGTAATTACAATACCGTTTTGAAAAGTATACTTTCCAGAACGGTATTTTAATACCTTTCTGGATTGACGCCCATTCCAGAACGGTTTTGCAATTACCGTTCTAGAAATTATACTTTCCAGAACGGTATTGTAAAACCGTTCTGGAAAGTCGTCATTCCAAAACGGTATTTTAAAATACCGTTCTAGAAAGTGCTATCTAGAACAGTTTTAAAAATACCCTTCTAGATTGGCTTTTTTGTCTGTTCTAGAATGCAGTTTTTGTATGATTCTTGGGTTATATGGTGAGTCGGGAAGTGATCAAACTAGAATATTCCCAAAGTGTGAAACAAGAGCCTGACCGGAAAGATGGTTGCATTGAACAGGTTCATATCAAGGTCTATTGATAAATGCGAGCCTTTGTTTGAGATCATCAGTAAAAACTAGAAGTGTACATGGATGGAAAAATGTTAGGAAGCCCTTAAAGGACTAAAACGAGCTCTCATGGAAACACCGGCCCTCCAAAAACAACAGAATGATGAACTACTGGACCACTACTTAGCGGTATTATCCATGGAAATAAGATTAGCACTTGTTTAGACTGATAACTCGAGTCAAAACCCAGTGTACTATGTTAGCCACGCACTCCACGATGCGCAACAAAGATACACCTTGATGGGAGAAGTGGCTTACGCCCTCATTATTTTTTCTAAAAACTACAACTCTACTTCTTGAAGCATCTTATCATTATTCTAACTAGCTCACCGCTCAGATAAGTAATGCACTGACTGGAGACTTCAGGTAGAAGGAAGAAATGGCCAGTTGAGCTAGGGAGAATAATGTAAGACAGGACTCTCCCAGAATATCAGTGCTTAGCAAGAACGATAAAAATTCAGGCCGCTGACTTCACCATCGCCAATAATGTATATTGCAAGAGAGGTTTTTCAATGCCACTACTAAGGTGTTTGTCAAAGAGAGAGGTAGAGTATTCACTAAGGCAAGTGCACATGGGAAGTTTCAGAGGCCACTGTGAAGGACAATCCCTAGTGTACAAACCAATATGCCAAGGATACTACCAGCCAACTCTCAAAATGGACACGATTGCGATGGAAAAATAATGCCTAGAATGGCAGTAGTATGCTCAACTTAAACAAGCTCCCACATAGAAACTGACCTTAGTGTACGCACTCTGCCTCTTCACCAAGTGGATAATGAAACTAATCGGCCATTTACCCAAAGGAAGAGGTGGACTATTATATGATATTATTTCCATTGACTATTTCACCAAGTGGGCAGAGGCCGAGGCTTTCACAAGCATAACCAGCCAGAAAGTTATAGTGTTCATCTAGATGATAATTATATGCTTGTTTTGCATTCCTTTGTTGATTATTTCAATATTAATAAGCAGTTCAATAGCTGAAGGTTCAGATCTTTTTATGAAGATTACCACATCAAGAACCACTACTCAACACCATACCATCCCCAATCAAATGGGCAAGTGAAATCCATAAAAAAGATCATCAAGTGCACGATCAAGAAAAGGTTGGAGAAAGCTAAGGGGAACTGGACGGACGAGCTCTCGGGGGTGCTATGGTCGTAAAAGACCACATATAGGTTGTCCAAAAAAGAGACCCATTTTTTTCTCGCATTTGGCATGGATGTAGTCATATCCGTAAAGATTGAGGTCCCAAATTACTGTGTAACCCAATACAATGAAGAGAAGAACAAAGAGGCTAAAAGAGTCAACCTGGACCTATTTGATGAGAAGATGCACAAAGCAAAGCTCAAGAATGAAATCTATAAGCAAATAAGTGAACGTTATTACAACAAAAGGGTTAAAGAAAAGATATTCCATGTGGGCGACCTAGCCATGAAAGCTGCGCTTGGTCCTTAGCAGGGGTCATTCAAGCCTAAATGGAACGGACCATTCAGAGTCACTAAGATCCTTTTGCATGATGCTTAACATTTAGAACCTTTAGTTGGGGTACCCTTGGAACACCCCTGGAATATCGTGTACTTGAAGAAATATTATCAATAAAAATATATTTTTCAATTTCAATTGAACTTAAAAAAAGGGGAGGGGGGGAACTGACTTAAAGGTCACCCCCCCCCACCCCCCACCCACCCAATAAAACACCTTTTTCAAAGGTCTAGGGGACATACGAGCAACCCGACGCCGACTCCCCAATAATTCTAAAGAAAATAAAAAATTTCAAAGCGTAAGAGGTCAGTCAACTGAACTGACGCCGACTCCTCAATAAGTCTCAAGAAAACAAAATCAAAGGACAAGGGGACAGTCATGCAACCTGACGTTGGCTCCCTAACATGTCAAAAGAAAACTCAATCTTTAAAGGATAAGAGGTCAGTGATGTGACCCGGCACTGACTCCCTAACAAGTCTAAAGAAAACAAAATAAATTAAAGGACAATGGGACAATCGCACAACCTGGTGCTGACTCCCCAAAAAGTCCAATGAAAATAAAATATTTCAAAGAACAAATAGCTAGTCGCACGACCTGATGCTGACTCATCAAGTAAGAAAATGACCAAAGATATATGCACTAAAAATGATTCAATTATTTAGAAGAAACGAGAAGATAAAATAGAAGATGTGGTCGCCCAAAAGTGAGGAAAATAGCCCGAGAAAAAATATAAAGAGACGACGTCCATAGCTGTGTTGTTAGCTTCAGATGAACTTGACCCAAGCACCATGACCTCCAGATCGGTAGGAGAGATCATCCCAAGAACAACATCACTAGGGTCGACCATCGATGTATGATAACTGCTTCACCCTGAAAATAACGGAACCACGAATGCCTGCTTCTTCCTTAAATATCCTGACCTGCTCCAAAAGAACACGTTAGAAAGGACCACCGGAGGATTTCCGGTGAAAACCTCTCCGATACTTAAGTCAGTAAAGCAGTTTTTCTTATCGGAATATTTCAAGTTAGAAAGCTTAGAATGTCATACCTTTCTCAGCCTTGGGGCTGAGATATTTATAGCTTTCTCCCAGTGGGGCCTTTTTTGAGATCGCAAAAATAGAATCCGCGAATCTTGGGCCGTTTACTTAAGACGACCTGACCAAGAAGCTTCCTTATGGAAAATCAGTCGACCTGGCCTGGAAACTTCTTCTCAGAGAGCAGATCAGCCCTATCGCCCTTCCTCAAGTTCTCAACCTGATTTTCTGAATCCGCGCTCAAGGCTTTAGATCAGGTTAGTATAGTTCCCATAGGGCATCAATTCAGATCATACCCTTTCTCTTAGGTCATCGGTTCAGGTCATCCCTTTTCTCTTAGGGTTTCAGTTCAGATCATCTCTTTTCTCTTAGGGCTTCAGTTCAGATCATCTCTTTTCTCTTAGGGCTTCAGTTCAGGTCATCCCAACTAGACCCTGTTTTTGTGCCCCGCCATCAGATTAGGTCGTACCAATAACTTTTAGCCCATAACCTCTTGTAAAATCCTTTGTGACTTTTCGCATGGCACACTTCATTCTAAGTGTCAGCAAGATTCTCTACGAGTGACCTATTCTCAACTTGTAGATTCTCTTTTTTCCACAAGGCAGCGACATGAGATTGAGAGAGCTCCTGGTAATCCTCCTCGAAAAGATGAAATCGTAAATTTAGATCATTGACCTCTTTATGGTAATGATCAATCTTGGCCCAAATCTCATCTCGGAGAAAGAATTTCTCCTCATGAAATTAGTTAACTATCTATTAAAGTGAGTCACTCTCTCCCTGGAGTGGAAGATTCTCCTTCCCTAGGGACAAGAAATTCCCACTCATAACCTGATCCTCAAGCAGCAAGATCTCAAATCGACATTCCAAGTCTTCAAATTTTAGAAGGATTTTCTCGTATTCATCCATCAAGTCGTTGGTAATAGGCTACCGATTGTTAGAAAATGATGAAATTACCATCTTAAAAGCAAAAGTAATGATCCAAAGTCAAAAGCCAAAAGGTTATAAGAGAAAAAGAGAAAGATAATGGGATAAAACATACACATCCCCCCATATTTATAAGGATGCAAGACATCAAGGGGAGGGAAGTCCAAGTAACTACGAATAAAGCCATTAATAGTTCAAGATTCAAAAAGACCGCCCAAAAATTAATAGAGCACTAAAATGAGTAGAGGAACCAACAACCTGTCAAAGCAAAAAGAATATCGGGCGACCCAAAAGAACAAAAACAGACAAAGAACAAAATGTAAAGTAAGCGAACATACCAATGCAAGAATAGAATAGAAGCCACATCACACAGAACAAAGGAAAAGTATACAATACAAAGCTCATATACAAATAGAGTGTATCTAATACACACAGAACAACCAACCAAAAGAACTCTAAAACATCATATTATGATCAAGGTAGTGGTTCTTGTAGAACTCACTGCTCTTCTGAACTTTATCCGAATTTGTCGCGAGCTCACAATTTTCCCATTGAAGTCTTAAATTCTTAGCCCCGATACCAAGGACTATCTTATTCACATCCCAGATTTAATATGAGAGCTTCGCATTCCTTGATTCATAGAAAGCATTACTATTTCTCAGGCTTTGCACTTCATGCTAATCCATATCCCTCTCTTGGCTGATGAAAATGTTGCCTCATGATCCTTTCTCAGTTCGTTGAAAGGGGACTTCAGATGAGTGACGTCCTCTACGTGCTCGATATTCAGAGATTTTGAATTATTCAATATTTTTTCAATTAAGTTTATCTAAGAGTGAGCTCACTCTATGGGGATTTGACGAGAAGTCTCTGCTACATATAAATCACACTGAGGCACATTTGTGCCAGAAGCAGAACCCTACATGATAAAGCCTAATAAACGAAAGAGAAAAATAAAGCATAAAGGTATGCAAGCACAAGATCGCGAGAAAAGAAAGATTAAGTATCCACTCTTCCCCACCCATTATTATAAGAAGAGAAAGAAACATCAAATGACACTTCATGGAACCCAAAAAGGCATATTTGTCTAGAAACGTTTACAAGGTGTCACCTGTACACCTCGAGGACCGGCAAACCCGATAAGACTTGCGAAAATCCAATCAAAAAGGATAAAAAAATATTATGTGACCTATAAAAAAGCATTTGGAAATAGAGAACGTAGAAAAGCTCAGAAAATAACACAACCTTTGTCATCAAGGAAATCTAAAGAGAGAAAAATTCAATTAAAGACCACTCCGACCACCTTAAACCAAGGGCCAGATAAATTAAAAGTTTCAAAAGTGCAACAAATAAATGTTCAAAAGTTTAAAGAAACCCAAGGTAATCAGAAAATGGTGTCAGAAGGGGGAACATTAGCACCCTGGTCATTGGAAATGAGAAGCATAGGGGGACTATACTTAGGGATGATCATGATGGTCAGACCTGTTGGAGCGATTTGTACATCACAGTCAGTTTAACTCATCACACGAGGTAAAAAGAAGGCCAATCCCCTCAGAGAATGCACATGTATGTGGAAATTCTTCCACCACCAAATCCTCCCATTGTCAAAGCCTTCACAACATTCTCATGGATAAGGGAATTAGTTTCTAAATCGATCAAAGGCATCTGGTCCCACCAAGAATTAGCGGCCCAAAGCTGCCTAGCCACAAGCAGAACCTCCTCTTGAATCCTGTCAAATGCCTCATCCAGGTGGGTACTCTCTTGTTCCTGAGCGATCTTGGATTTCCTCTATACAACATTTGTCTTTGGCATCCCATAGCCTCTTCTCCTCCACAAGACGCTGCTTTAATTTATTGACCTCTACCCAAATCAAGGTAGAAACTCTAGATCATCCTCACTTACTAATTCTCTTCCAAAACACGTCAAATTCTGCCACCATCCCCATTGTCAGGCTAAAGTATTTTCAAAAACCCTTTAAAACCCCGTGCAATATTAGCAAGGACAAGTTGGCTGGGAATAGACTAATCCAACTAGTCAACTTAACTCTCAATTTGGGGATGAACACCCTATTGTGATTCGAAGGGGGAACCTCCCTCCTTGTCGTACCTCCCTATCCGGATGAAGAAGAAATAGATGGCCGAGAACCACCAGATGACCCAACATCACCCATTTGAGGAATTAGGGTGCGGTGGCTCCCTTCGGCGAACAAGGAAGCGGAAGGGATCTACCTTTTCCTCCACTAATCTTTCGTATAAGAAGTCATAAAGGGAGGGGCCGATCCAACTAAACACTCTAGCAAACTCCCAATGTCGTTGAGATTTGTATCTTCCATCTGCTCTTAGAATGGGTTGCAAACTAGTGGTGGAATATAAAAGAAAGAGAAACAAGAGAGATTGTAATAAAAGAAACTCATCATCAAAAAATGTTATAAATAGACAAAAGGGAAAAAGGCATGACTTACCAATAACGATGCATCTCATGCGAGAGAGTAATGGCCCCACGTGGAGGCCCACTAAAGGCCTATTTTCTAGATAAAAAGGAAGAGGTTCGCCACTCCTGAGCAAGACTTGCTCGACCAGTCTCGGATGATTTTAAATCCCTCTCTTGGATCAACCATCTCATAAACAACTACAAAAAGGAGAGGTAAAAAGGGAAAGAACATGAATGAAAGAGTAAAAGATACTAATAAAAATAGTGATGAGCACGCATATATAAAAAGGGATAAAAGTCTTACCCATGGAAGGTGCAAAAGTTACTTGAGGGAAAATGACGAGATAAACCTTCAGCATTTGGCTACAACCATTTCCTCTTCAAAAAATACCACCAAGGTTTCCAGGAACCCGTTGAATGGGTAACACCTAGGACCAAGTTAATAAACTGACCGAAATGTACACTGGCATAATACCAGCCCACGCCATATCCCGGGGAGGCTTTCCACTGAAAAAGCTAGTCAATCTCCTCAAAAATGTGCGACTCACATACCTCTTAGTAAAAGATCACATAAAAGCCCAAGATCTTTCTTAAGAAAAGGGATTGCCCTTCATAAGGGAGAGAACCCACTGGGCCAACCACCTAGAGATAAATCGAGGGAGCGGCAATGACAATCTGAACATCAAGCATTCGTCATACATATCCACACAGCCACATGCTAAACAGTAAATCATTGCGATGGTCTAGGTCCCAAAACTGTGACACGTGGGAGCTTGGATCATAAAGAGTGAGTTTACCTCGTCTTTTATGAATAAATACTAGTCGTGCTCAAAAGCCATTGTTGGTGATCATCCAAATCGAAATACCATATAGGACTAACCTTGTTGAAGTGGCAATCCAAATGCATGACACGTCATTCCTCAGGGGCAAAGATTTAGCACGGGAAATGAGCTATGAGAACTGGTCAAGATAAGTAAACTGTCAAAGACCAACAAAAGATGAACTAGCCGTAGACTAGTAATAGCTCTTAGGAAACGACAGTGGTCAATACATATTACAGACCTTACTAGCACTAGAGCACTCACCAAAATACCATTACCATTGCAGGTCAGTGATGTAAGGTGGCAGCTTGTCCATCATGTAAGAGACAACAGAATTAGTCAATTGGAGAAGAGGTTTCCAGGTGACCAATCCCAGAGGGCCACGCTGAAAGATTTAGTAAGAATCTACGAGTGATAATCGTATAGTATAAATAGGAGAGAGTAAAACTGGGAGTGACAAGTGAGCTCTATAAAAAAGGTCGCGTCCTTAAGAGGACAACGTGATTTTCAAACTAATATAAAAAAACACTACTCTTATTCTCTCATACCTGTTATTGCAAAATGAAATAATAGCATACCTCGATTCATAGTTTTTAGTTAATATAAAACGTATGGTGTAAAGAGTATAAAATCAATAGCAGTGAAAATTGACACAGGTACAAAGTTCTTGACTATAACACTAATTTATTCATATAGTTGAGACAACATGGCGAAATTCTTTAATATAAGTAAAGATAAACTAAAAACTCCTTAAGAGTAGATATGATCCAAATTTGTATAACTCTTCTAAAAACTAAGAATCACAATCATAAGATTGGATCTTAACGAAAAAAGTAAGAACAAAGGAAGAACAATTATGGTTGCTGGATGTTATGTCGGATGTTGGCGGCATTCGAAGTCGCATTTGTTCTCAAGCAAAAACTATAGTTGGGATATCATCTGTGGGAAAGTAATAAAAGATGAAAGAAAGAGAAACTGCTTAAATATTCTGATAGACTAAAAAAAATCATGTTAGTATTCGCTGCCCTTTTTTGAAAAAAAAAAGTTAAAAGAATAATCTATTTTGTATCGTACTAAAGGTGAGTTGTATTATTATTATTATTATTATTATTATTATTATTATTAGCAGCAGCAGCAGCAGCAGTATTAGTATTATGTTTGTAACTAATTATAATATACCATGAAGGAAATGGAAGTTCAACTTAAGGTAACTTACTGAACAGAAAAGCGTACAATTATATATCATTTGATAAAATTAATATCAAATATAAGTTGGTAAAATGCTTGATTCATACCTTGTTAGCAAATGGTGTTATACATTGTGATTTCAATTCTCATTGGTTTTGTTTTGCGATTTTACTTTTTTATTGACATTAATTTAACATTTACATATTTTCTATTATATTTAAATTACACAAAAGTCCGGGAGCCAAGAAATAATCTTTGAGAGACAAGGAGTTTGAACCCACAATGTTTAATATTGATATCTAGCCCCAACCACTCCACCAGATGGTCCTGATGTTATATTTTATAAACAAAGAAATATGCATTAAAAAAAATTTTAATCTTTCTTTTAACCCTACATAACTTACCAGAAATTCATTTTTTAAAATTAATTCAAAAAGTTAATACTTCTCGTAAATATAAAATAAACCCTAAATAACTATTTAATAAATAAAGAGAGAAAAAAATTAAACTAAAATATAAAATATTATAATATAATACTACATAAACCTCAAAATATTTTAGTGGCCAAGTGCTTATTTGTTGGAGGAAGTCTAATCCAATTCGTAAAATCAGAATATATATATATATATATATATATATATATATATATATATATATATATATAGGATTAGGTTCAAATGAGAACCATGTCATTATATGTGAACCTAGGTTCTATTATGGGCCTTAGATCTAATTAAATGGATGGATCAGATTTTTTGTGTATTTTCTTATTTGATTAAAAGCATTAGGATTGTCTAATAAAAGCACTACTGGTGTATATAACTGAAAATATTAATAAAGCACTGTGATTGTATAATAAAAGCACTGCTGGTATATAATAAAAGCACTAGTTCGCAGGTTCGCATATAATGACATGGTTCTATTTGAACCCACCCCTATATATATATATATATATATATATATATATATATATATGACAAAAAATATTTTAAACTTATATATTTATAAGATAATTATGTACAATAAAAAACTTAAAAAGATTCTAGAATAATAATATAAGTCGTTAAAAGTTACAAAGCGAGTTAAATAAATATTTAATCATAAATAATTACTTGATATGTTTTAAAAATGAAAAATATAATTGAAATATTATAAAATAAATTAGGTAAGTATATAATAAAGTGTGATTAACTTCTAAATAAATATTTCACACAAAAAAGAGTGTTCACAAAAAGAGATTTTGGGTAAAGAGATTAATATAGAACTTTTGTAGATAAATATAAAATATTATAATATGATAATAAAATAATTTCAAAACTTGGAATTAGAAGAAAAAATAATAATCTATTATTTAAATTTATAAACTTATTTAATCAATTTTTAAAATAAGAAACTTAAGAAATATTATATAATAATAATAATAACAATAATATAGTCGTTAAAAACTATAAAGTTAGTTCAATAAACACATAAAATAAATAATTAATGATAAATAATAAGTTGAATATTACTTACATAAAAAAATATAGTGATACCAAATATCATCACCAATTATTATCAAGTTGTTATTGAAAAAGTCTCATCCTAAGTCTTGATGTGAATGAAAAACTTTGTTATCACTAAATAGGACTTTAAAATAATGTTGTCACTATTTTTCTTGAAGCAGTGATAAAATATGGTGTTGTCATGAAAAGAAACTTACCGTGACACTGGATGTCGTCACCATTTATCATGGAAAAAATAATTACAAATATAGGGTTGTCACGAATAAAAACTTATTGTGACACCAAATGTCGTCACCATTTATTACTAATTTGTCACTGAAAGGTTCTCTCCTACCCATATTTTTCGTCATTCCATTATTTTGGCAAATTCCATTTGATCGTCGTCAAATATGCGAATCAGTGATAAAAAAACAGATCGATAATGACAAAAATAAATATTATCGTCAAAATGTATTTTTAAGTGACAAAATTAAAATTCGTCACTATTGATAAACATATTATGACAAAATTTTATGCGTGGAAAAAAAATTCGTCACAAAATATGTGATTTATTGTAGTGTAATAACAAGCGTGATTGGGGTTATAACAGAAGTAGTGGACGTGTCCGTGGATGTGGTTATGGGCGAGGAAGAGGAAAATATTTTCGACCAAGTTATTGTAACTATAACGAGGAAGATAAATGGGAGAATGAGGGAAATATAATAATGGGATAAATAAAGAGGTCAAAAGAAAGATACTTGTTACAAGTGTGGTATGCCGGGTCATTGGTCGCGTACATGCCGCACACCAAAACACTTTGTTAATATTTAATCAGGAATCGCATAAAGGAGAAACTTTGTTATGAGTGATTTTAATGACCCACTTGGATATGGCCGATATGATCAATAAATCTGAAGAACGAAATAATACTATGAAGGAGTAATTGTTCAACTATTATGGTTTTTACGAGGATTGATGTTATATGATTCTATGATATGGTATATTATTATGCAAGCGTGATTTAATGTATGCAATATATTATTTGAGTGTAATCTTATGAGTGTGGTATGTCATTTCCTTAAGTATATATGATTAATGATCTTATGAGTGTGATATGTAATTCCCTTATGCACGAATGATTTATGGTTGTGTTGTAATGTTTTCTTATTATGAGTGATATATGCTTTTCATAGTTTGATGTAATAATATTATGAGCAATTCTTATTATGTTTTTAAAATGCTTCAAGATTATTTATGTACACTTATTCTCTCTTATTTAAAATAGATCATGAATATACCTTGATCCAAAATTCAAGACGGTGATTTGTGTCTTCCAAATAGTGTTACAACATTTAAAATACGTAATGACAAGAAGTATTTTTCCCACCTGAAGATTGATGAATTGAACGTCAATACAATCTCTTGTAGTACAAAACTAATTGAAGGCTTTGTTCTAGAAATCGCCCTAGGCGCCCGCCTAGGCGCTAGGCGCCACCAATCCGCCTACAATTTTCAAAAATTGGCCAAATAAATCGCCGGGCACCCCAGGTGCTGCCTAGGCGCCACGCCAGTTTTTTTTTTTTTTAAAATTTTTATGGCGTGAAATAACATCGTTTTTTAGCATATTTTTTTATTATTTTAAGTTTGTAATATATGTTATGGTGTTTTTATTTGACTAATGAATTTATGGATCTATATTGTTTTGAATTTTGAATTGAACAATAGCTTTAAAATTGTGAATTGTAACTTGTGATTATTACTTTTAGTTTTGAATTGTCATTGACTTTATTGTGTAGCAGGTAGTATGTTGACTATTAAATAGTTGGATGTAAGGGAAAATTTCATTTTTGGTACATTATGTTGGCCACTTTCCAGAAAAGGTACGTGATGTTGGCCAGCATCAAACTACATACATTAAGTTGGCAAATTTATCAAATTTGGTACGAAAAAAGCCCAATCGGGCTTTGATGCTTTCATGACATGATTTAATCATTTCTTATCATTTTTAATTTAAAAATTAATTTAATTTAAAAAATGATTTCTTATCATTTTCAATTTAAAAATTAATTTCTTATCATTTTAAAATTAATTTAAAAATTAATTTAATTTAAAATTAATATAAAAATTAATTTAATTTAAAAGTTAATATAAAAATTAATTTTTTATCATTTTTAATTTAAAAATTAAATTAAAAATTAATTTCTTATCATTTTAAAATTAATTAATTTAAAAATTAATTTATTATCATTTTAAAATTAATTTAAAAATTAATTTCTTATCATTTTAAAATTAATTCAAAAGTTAATTTAATTAAAGATTTAATTAAAAAATTAATTTCTTATCATTTTTAATTTTGAAAATTAA
>BMAC01000360.1:1160413-1243872 GCA_014905375.1 Phtheirospermum japonicum | reverse complement strand
TAATTAAATTAAAAAAACTGGACTGATTTTAGCACTACAGTACTGTGTAAAAAGCACAATGAACCTGAACATATAATTGCACTGTGCAATATTAGATCTAAGGTCAGGATTAGTCCCTGGGTTCACATATAATGATGGGGTCTAAAGTGAGAATTGTGGTTAGTATGAGATCTTTTTTAAGAGTTTGATTAGATTATTCTATAGATTTTTATGGAAATATACATTCTCATTTCATTTAAAAAAAATCTCATGTTTGATTTTTCCTTTTCTTCTTTAAGTGAATGCCATGTAAGTGATTCCAGTTTCTTGTGTTTTCTAAATTAATGTGATAATATGTTGGTATGGAAGTTCATTTAGGCCTTTTTAATGCATATAGATACCTTATTGACATGCTTAATTTATATTTGCAAATCAAGAGAGAGTGAATAAAGTAGAAGCATATTTTGATATTGCTAAATATGGTAAAACCTGATCACAGGAATGGCCACTGTTATTATTTAAACATTTATGCAAATAAACCTCTTAGGAGTGTATCAGAAGTTTTTTCATGTCTCTTGCATTTATCTATGTTATATTGTTGAATTGAGCCTCTGGAATATTCTTTTATACTATGAGGGGTTTATGACTAGAGCATTTGTTGGGTTTGTAACTAGAGATTCCGATTTACCTTATCAATGGTAAAACACCTCACTTGTTCGGGTAGTAACATATTAATCTTTCTGCTATTTGATTAAGAAACTTTGCAAAGCCTTGAGCTTGAGGTATACTCTCCTTTATGGGTTGTGCTACTACTTTTAGGATTCTCATTCTATTCTACCCCTTGTGTCTAAATCCTTCTACTGGGAGCTCTGTGAGATTTTTTGAAATACAAATTTGGCCTAATTACAAGAACCCCCAAGGTTTTGTCTTATTACAAAAACAACCGTTTATCTTTCAAAATTACAACTAGCACCCTATTTCACCCTCTTCAGTGTGCACTTTTGCAAGGCATTATTGCTATAGCATAATCATTTTTCATTATTATTTATTTATTTTCGAAACAATGTATATAAGGTCAGTTACTGGGGTTCTTCTATTGCATCAGGTACCACTTGTGCTACTGTGTTGACTCAGGCGATATTCAGAGAGGGGTGCAAATTAGTGGCCGCAGGTTTAAGTGTGATGGATTGCGAAAGGGTATGAACTTGTCCGTTGATGCTGTTGTTGAGGATCTGAAGACCAGAGCTATCATGATTAGTACACCTGAAGAAATTACATAGGGTGAGTGGTAATGTGCTTTGCGGTTTTCAAAAACTTTCGTTATATGTGTGTGAGTGTTGACGAATTTCGAACCAGGAAGCAAGATTTTGGAAATATGAATAAAAATAAGATTATCATTGTAAAGTGCTGATGCAAACTTAAGATTGTAGAAGTGAATTATTTAACATTGTGCGTATCAATACTATCTCTATTGATTGCCGCATCCTTTGCTGATTTAACATTTTCCATGTAATTAGATATAGTCCACCAATTGTGGATAGATTTGATGCATATTATTTCTAGCCTTTTTTCCTTTTATGTTCCAGTTTTTATGGCAGACGTCGAGTACTAAAAATCCTGGACTATTTTGGTGATGCTGTTTTTTAGATCGTGCTTAGATTTGTTCCTTTAGCAATTATCTTCTTTTTGAGTGAAATCTTGTATGACGAGTCTTGAAGCTTTTTCCTGAAAATGAGCCAACGAGGTTAATAGTATTTTTTTGTCTAGTGTTTGTTTTGCCTACATTTTTGTTGTAAAGTTGGTTATGTCTTGATAGTAAGATGATTACCTGAAAATGATTTCGGCTGACTTATATATGCTATTAATTGATATTATTATCCGTCCTCCTTTCATTTGTACCGGGCTCTGGCCAATATATCTCTGTTCTTTCCTCTTTTTTTTTAATGTTAGTTTTGGAGCTATCAATTATATTACATGCCGACGAGCTTGTTGTTGTCAATGATGAATCAACCATTTTACTACATTTGCTATTGAATATGTTTCATCTGATGTGAAATTGGTGAAATAGAGATAGTTATGGCTGATTGTGCATTTTTTGAATGAATGTGTTTTTTATTTCACATAGTATGCGGTGAAGAGGAAGGCTGTTGGCATTTGGGGATGCAAGGACCGCAGGAAAGTCAAAGACGGTAGTGCTTACACTTTGAAGTAATAATATTTTTTAATATCTCTAATCGTCTTCTGATATTTTCTAAATTTGCATTGTTTGTATGTCACAGCACCATTAAAAGGCTGAGGGAGAAGACCGACAGTAATGTTAGTGACTTGAGAGATAATATTTTTTAAAGTATATTTGATGTTTTTGTTAACATTTGATGTTGATTAATTATAATTTTCATGAAATATGAATTAAATTGTAATTTTTTGGTATTTATAGGCTGGTTGGGACGTGGATAGGTAAAATAGAATAGACCTTTATTTTTTTTATTTATTATTTTAGAATTTGGATGGGTTATATTCGAACAGATGTTTATGTTCTCTATGTTAACGACATCGGTTACTCAAGAAACTGATGTTATTTCTCAGTATTATTGGTGACGCTTCATAGATAAGAAGCGCCACCCGGTCCTGTTTTTGCTAGTGGTTCTCAACTAAGAACCGCCACCCGATTCTGTTTTTGGCGTCGGTTTCCACCGAATTTCAATATTTTTGGTGACGCTTCGATCTAAGAAGCACCACCCGACGTCTCTTTTAAGCGGTGGTTTAAAACTCCACACGTTTTTTTAGTTTAAGCGTCGCTACTATAAGAGGCGGTTCAGAGCCGTCTCCAAAGGCTGTTTCGAACCGCCTCTAATCGACTTTTAATGTATCTTTCAATATTGATTGCCATCATGAATAGGTTAACCAATAGGGGTGGATGAGAAACCATAGGATTGGAAGAACTATTTGTCCCCTTCATGCCATCCCCATTAAAAATATAAGTAGAATATTGTTTCTTGTTATTCCTAGCTTGATCAGAGAACAAAAACTTTCAGTATAATCCCATCCAGGATCATGAGTGCCTTTAACACAATTCTTGCCTTGTGACTAATAATTTCACCATCAGGATTTTTGTTGAGTTTGCACACCTATTTACAGCCAATTATCTTCCTATTAGGAGGGAGAGGAACCAAAATCCAGGTCTTGTTCTTCATCATAGCTTGGAACACATACTGCATAGTAGTGTGCCAGGCTAGAATGTTTAAGGCCTCATGAACATAATGAGGCTCATCAGTGTCTGAAACAGCAGTAAGTTGTACCCTAGGCTTGTTAATCCTAGCCTATGACCTGGTGATCATCTTGTGTGTACTTACAGCTTGATGTGAGATATTAGGAGCATTAATATATGTAGGCATATAAACATTTGTCAATTGGTAAATCTATTATTACAGTGCCTACAAATAGAGAGGGAGTGGATGAGCTGGATGATAGAGATAAAGTAGGAGAGTAATGTATAAAAGGTGATGAGTGTGAAAGTGTATGAGGAGGTGTAATACTTATTATAGGGGTGGTGGTGATATAGTTTAAGGGAGTTGCAGGTGTATGGAAAACTGTAGTGGGAGGTAAAGTAGAAGCTACAACAGCGCTATATGGAAGTCTTGATTTCTCAAAAAACACATGCCTGGTGATTATAAAATTTTTGGATGGTAACAAGATTCTGTATTCTTTGTGATGAGGGATGTATCCTAAAAACATAGAAGGAAGACTTCTAGGCTACAGTTTATAAACATGGTAAGGCCTAAGGAGAGGAAAACACAGACAACCAAAATCTTGAAGAAATAACAATAAGGTTTATAGCCAATGAGAGTTTCTAGAGGTTATTTGTAATGTAGAAGCTTGGTATGTAATTTGTTAATGAGAGATACAACATTGGTGAAGCCTTCATCCTAATATGAAAGAGGAACCTTTGACTGATCTGTGAGGGATAAGCTTGCGCCCAATATATCCATATGATTTCTCTTAACTAGGTCATTTCATTGAGGAGTATAAGGACAATATATTCTATTTTAGACACCGAGCAAGAACAGGTTTTAAGGCCATAAATTCACCTCCTCCATTAATTTGTAAAGATTTGATCTTGTAATCAATTTAGTACTCAACCAAAGTTTTAAAGTGTAGAAAAGATGATTTTGTATCTTATTTTTGTTTCAAAAGATAGAAACAAGTAAATCTAGTGAAGTGATCAATGAAACTAACATAATTTCTAAAACTAGAGTGAGAAGTGACATGAGTCGGTCCCCAAAGTTCAGTATGCATAAGTGCAAAAGGCTTATTATAATTAGTGGTGCTATCAGTGAAAGGGAGTGTGTTTTAGATTTAAGGCATGTAGAACATAAAGTTTCATATTAATTATCAATAATGGAACATTACAATATTCGAGTACCCTCTTAACAACATAAAGATAGGGATGATCTATACTAGAGTGCCAAACTTGCTAAATCTAGACCCTCAATTATTCTAGTAGAGAGAGCTAAAGGATAATGTAAGCTGGACTGGTGAAGCTGAGGATAAGTGACAGGAGACTAAGTGTTTTATTGAAGATGAAACTGTAGAAACCATCCTCAAGATTCCCTTATAACAATGTTGTCTTTGTTGCTAAATCCTTCACAAGACATATAAAGGATGAAATTCATAGAAAACTTGATTGTCCTGAGCAAACTTACCAACACTAATGAGGTATTTTGTTATGGCAGGGGTGTGTAAGAGATCATTTAAAGGAATGAGTGGGTATTAGTGTGAGATGAAGACATTACTATAATAGAAACAATATGAGCAATATTCATACCTGCTCCATTAGTTGTGTGAACTCTGTTATTGCCTTATAAATGTGATGCTATGTTCTAATTCCAAAGATCATATATAGGGTGATTTATAGATCTTGAATCTGGATACCACAAGCTGTCTTGACTGCTCTCTAGTCCTATATTCCCAAAGCTGGCTAAGTGAGCAAAGGGAGAGGTGTTATTTCTAGATTGATTGTTGATGTAGGAAGTGGAAGTTTAGTTCATATTAAATATGCAGTAAAACTTGTTTGAAGTGTGATTATTCACTACTAACTAAAGAAAGGGGATTTAAAATCAAAAAGTTTAACTGGAAAACCGATGTAAAAAATAATTTTCACATCGGTTATTTACAAACATGAAATATACATATTCACATCGCTTTCTACAAAACTGATGTTATTTAGAACTTTTGACATCGGTTATATGGTAATACCGATGTCAAATTTCTAAAAAAAAATGTTAAAATTTTGAAATAAGATGAAATAATTATAAAACACTCCAAAATTGAACAAAAAAACCCCAATTGAACGACCTCAATCCGCTGCCTCAATTTCTCCATCTCGCTAGCACCTCCACACAGCGCCAACCATCACGCTACCAGACGTCGTCCTCCCCCAATACCACCGACGACAGCTCCCAACACCAGCGCCAGCACTGCCATCCACTAGAACTGCCACCATCCTCTCTCACCTTTCACAGCCCCAAATTTCGACCACTGCCTCGTCCTCAGATTTCACTTAGGGTCTAGTTTCGCTTAGGGCTTACGTCTTTACCTGATTTTTATCTATTTCTCGATCCATGTCCGAGCTACTCGATTTCTCCTTGTTCTTATTTATTCTATTTTTGTAGGATTTTATGTGTTTTGTCTATGTTAAATTGGATCTTATGAAATAACTTTTGTGATTCTCACAAAAATTTGGCTATATGCTTCGGCAATTTGACAACCCTGTAAACCCTTTGTCCCCTTCATTCAGGTTCATTGCTGTTTAGACGAAGAAATTAACCACCCATGATATAAATTTGTTTTCAGTGTCTTTTATATGCTGCCTGTATTTGTATCACTATATATTTACACAAACTACTGACGAAATCTTTTCCTGTATTGCATACACTGCTAGCACTAATTTGCTACTTTATTATTTTTTGATACAAATTCATTTGAATTGATTTTTTCCTGCTCAGTTCTAAAGTTCTAAATACTTAATCAGAGATGGGATTTTCTAAAACGGTGAAATATTTTTTTATTTTGATTCCTTCAAGATCTTCATTCATCTGGGGTTCTGATGTGTGCCTTTTATTTCTGGTCTGTCACACCTTATGTGATGTTAGAGCTTTGGCAAAAGTTACCCAAAGAAGGTTCCTTCGCTGATAAGTGTCTTCATTTAGTGTTTATTGATTCTGTTTGGATCGTATGGCATACACCTCCCTCAATCTTATGTTTACTTGATGGGTGCAGTTTATTTTGAACCTAAACATAGATATGAACTAACTTAAAACATTAATGACTTTTTATTGCATTTTTCAGTCAACTTTGGGAGGGTGGTTATTATATGAGTGTGGATTAGATTCTATATCTATATTTTTATTCCAGTGGGTTCTTAATGCGAACTTTCTGATAAGGCACTCGTATGTGGAGAAGAGGAGCTGATTCTGATGGTTTTGTTGCACACTTCGTGGAAACTGAACAAATCATACAGTTGAATGGGTACATTGCATCATTTATCCAGGTAAGCTCCTGAAAGGTTTACAATAATTATTAATGATGCTCTGCTTGAAATACACTTTTTGCCTACAATAGTTCTTTCAGAAGACGAATATCACCCCCAAACAAACTAGTTGAGTCTGTTCTTCCCAACATTTCATTCAAATGGTTCCTGTAAATATAATAGATGTTAGGGATAAGGGCAAAAATATTACCATGACAATGCTTACAATAATCTTTCTTCCTATGCTTATTGCATAACAGGCTTAAGCAAAATTCATCTTACAAACCTAGTGGAGTACCTGCACAAGAAAATGTTACTTTTAAATAACTGAATCTCTGAACTAAGATACATGACATAGAGTTTGTCTTAAGAGCTCACAGTCTGTTCAGAGTTTTGAAATTTAGTTTTTTTTTTTTTTTTTTTTTTGCAAATTTCAATTTTACAAGATGCTAATTATATCTGACCATTTTAGGTATGATGGTGTGTAAATTTATTGTCTTGTAAGTTTTCTTTTTATGGGAAAATTATCGAATTTTGTCTAATTACCTGAGAAATCTTTAATTATAGTTTGGTAAATTTATGATCCCTTGCTGCTTTTAGAGTCTTGTGGTGCTAAAATAGTTCAGGGTTTAAAAGTTTTTTATCTGTGGGAAATTATTGAATTTTGGCTACATTTTTTGTTGTCATCATGTTGGTGTTTTTTTGTTTATATTTCGCCACTTTCCCAGTCTGGTGCTACTAATTTTATAATCCCGTGGTGCTGAAATAGTTTACGGTTTTCAATCTTCACATTCCTTGGTTTCATGTTGAAAGTAAAAGATTAGGTTTTTCGTATTGGTTGTGATCATAATTAAACAGGATTGGGATGTTATAATGGTGGCATGTGATGCTAATATTGGTTTTTGGTTGTTACAAATAAGAATAGACAATACTATAAAAATATGAATACTTTAGAGCTATTTTTGCTAAATGTAATAATATAGAGATGTTGGTTACAACTAGTTCTTGATAAGGTGTAACTACCATTATTTAGTCGTGCTAATTTAGAGTTGTTTGATGCTAATCCTAATATCATTTGTTGTTAAGATTAGTTTCTAGTGATGCTCATAGTTACTGCGTGTTACAACTATCAACAATTATATACTTGGTGTGTGATTAACATATATTGCATGTTGTTAGTTATAGTGTTGTACTAATTTATAATTAATACACTTAGTGTCTAAGAGGAAGAATGCAAAATAACCAAGGAAGTGTAGAACAAGTTGATGCACCTAATGACAGTGGGTGGGCAAGCTAATTCAAATGCTAAGGGGTATCTACCAACAGTAAACTTGGCGGTTGTGCCTAAAATATGACAGGGACATGAAAAATAGTAATAATCGAGTTAATTCGGTCGCTCCAACATCTACAAGTAATAATCAGAATGGGCTAAAAGCAATGTTGTTGCAGTCGATGGTCATGCCACAATTAGTGATACTAATATTTAATATAGAATCACACTCACTCTAGTCCCTCTTGGAGGATGTTCAATTTTTGAACTTACTGATATGGAGTTTTTACTACGCTAACATTCAACAATTTGACGGCAGTATTTTAATGGTTAATCTTTTGTAAGTGCTTATAAATATTTGATCATGTGTTAATATTATGAAGCATACTTATTTTAAAAATAGGACATCTCACTAAGAGAGCTTATGATGTTCTCGAATAAGCTCAAGATGTGCTTCTTATTCTTCTTAAGAGAACCCTGAACTGAGATACATGATATAGAGTTAGCTGGCATAGAGTTAGCTTCCAATGGAGAAAAGAGTTTGTTCACTGTCGGCGCACTTTCTAAGAAGAAATGGAGTTTATTGTCGTTCTTAATGTTATCACGTCTAGACGGTGTGTATGTGTATCTGTTGAGATTGTTGTGTTTTTTTCCCCAAAAGTGAAAAAAAAAAAAAAGAAAGAAAAAAAACACAACTTTATACTATTTTGTGATTTTTTTTTCTTCAGGAATATTGGAAATTCAAGCCTCGGGCATGGAGTCTGAACGATGGTGACAGGAAAAGGATGACATGCCCATGCCATTCTAAGACCTTCAAGGTCGAGTTGAGTTTTGCTGCTGAAATTCCCATGCAGGCGATCGCGAACGTTCTGCGTGGCCAAGAATTTGGAAATCCGCAGGAGGCCTTACGTGTGTTAGACATCATATTAAGAACACCTCTCATTTGTTCTTAATAATACCACAGGGGTTGTCTACTCGTTCGCCAATCGTTTATCCATAACAATCTGAAGAGCTTTTGTGAAGTCGAAGGTGGTGTTCTTGGCTGTCGAGGGTTTCATTCGAGCTTTAGGACCACCCAAAGCGGGTTATATTTGAACATCGGTATCGATTTTGTCATTATTATATTATTTTGTTCAATTTGTAATGTGTTAAACTTCGACTCATGAGGTAACTATTTGAATATTATTCGATGTATCGACGACCATGATAATCCAGCCCAGGCCCGTGGCATACTTTTTGATTGCCAACCAGAATGTGAGAGACCCCTTTTCGGTTGACTGGGCAAAGGAAAGTAATAAGGCTGCAACCCTTTGAATTTATTATTTTGCAATTAAAATAGAATATAAATGCTCTTATTGATGAGACATAATTTGTTAGCCCAAACGCGCACTTAGGAATTTGAGGGTGACCATAAGTCCCACTAGCCAGGAGTAAAAATAAACGGGCTAAGTGAGAAGCCATGCAAATATCAACTGTATGCACTTCCCATTTTCCATAATTTTCTTATTTGTCTTTCATATTAGCCTGGTCTGGAGACCGATTTAATGCGATTTACCCTTCTGGAACTCTTGTAGTTTCCAATTGAAGCAGAAATTGAAGGATGTGAAAGGCGAATTCGAAACGACTGAAGTAACAGTCTATGACTATTTTGTGAAGCATAGTAACATAGACCTGAGATATTCTACTGATTTACCATGCATTAATATCGGAAAGCCGAAACGTCCAATTTCTATCCCTGTCGAGTTGTGACATCTGGAGTTAGTTTGAATTTTTATTTATTTATACGAAGAATGAGTTTGCCAGAATTTTGTTGTTGATTGGTTCTTTTATTTTCGTGTTATTAGATGTGTTCTCTGGTGTCCCTGCAATGATATACAAAAGCGTTATCTGCTTTTCAAAGATCATCTCTGGTGGAGAAGTCACGACAAATGCCACAGAAGAGGATGTCGGTTTTAAGAAATGTATAACTTTTTTCTTTTTTTTCAAGGACTTGTTTGGTCTTTAGTCGAGTATTTTTTTAGTTTGTATCAAGTCTGAGCTTGCTTTATGGGTAGGCTTTGAAAATTAATAACTATGACGCGGAGCCTTTGCTTCGTTCTTGTGGTGTTTCTATCAATAAAAGCTTTACTCAGGTTGAAGGGCGTGTTTTACCACCCCCTAAGGTATGTTTTGAAATTTGGATTTTCATTCTGCTCCTTTTTTTTTCTTTTTCATTTTGGGTTCACAAAAATTTGAATTGTCTACCTGGATTAAAAAAAAAACAAAAAACATCATTCTCCTACTTTTATTTATTCTCTCACCAACACACTTCCCAAAAAGAATTAATTCATTATTACACATTTTCTCACAAATTTCACTATTCATCCACTCACATATTTCTAACTATCAATCATTACTTTACTATCTTTAGTAACTTTTCATCTCATATCCGATCACATTCTCAAAAATAGTTTTTTCCCCTTAATTGATTTTTCTACCACAAAATACAAGTGCGGAAAAATTAATTCTAGACAGTATATCCAATGATCCAATTGCACCTTAATTATTCTTTATATAGAATCCAGTTTCTCATAATGTGGTTTGTTATGACTAGTTAAAATTGTTGCTGACCGTGACATATTTGATTGATGCTCAAAGTTGGTAATGGTGATGATTTATTTGCTCGCAATGGAAAGTGGAACTTTAATAATAAGGTATACTCAAGACCATAGTTTTATTAAAAGTTGATTATCAAATAAATGTAATCCAAGTCCATGTTTTTAATAACAAAAAACATTATTTTTGGCAAATAATCGTCAACGCATGCAATTTTGAACGTTGGGTCATGGTGAAGTTCTCTGCCCGCAATGATATACGTGGTCCGATCTGAGATTTGATCAAAGTTAGCGAAACAAAAGGAATAGTATTTTCTCTTGTCTCTCTAACCTTACTGTTTTTTATGCATGGAAAACAAGCAGTTTAGACGAGCTTGCCCATGGTTAGGGTCGATAAAATGTTTGAAGAAGTGCAGTCAAAGCTTCCCATACCACCAGAGTTTCTACTTTGTTTGCTTCCCGAGCGGAAAGACTGTGACGTATACGGTTTGTTTTTTATTTCAAGAATTATGAATTTATTGATAAAATAATATTAATTGGGATTTTGTGACTGAGTATAACTTGAACTGGTGTAAGGCCCGTGGAAGTGTAAGAACTTATCTGATTTTAGAGTTGTTACTCATTACCTTGCACCCTGCGAGTGAGCGATCAGTACTTGCTAATCTACTGCTGAAAATAATGCAAATGTTAGTGAGCACATCATATTGTATTGTGTGGTTATTGAGCTTTTTCTTTCTTTCTTTTTTTTTGCCCCTTTTCTGTGCCTAATGGTATACTTCCTTGAAGCTTGCCGGGTTAAACTCAGTGTTACCTAGTGAGCTAAATCCTTTTATTATAATTATAATGGTGTCTAAAGCTCCAACTCTGATTCTTGGCATGGATAAGTCGCATGTTAGTTGATACGCAGATATTGAATGTATTTGAAAACCTAATTATTTATGTTTATGAGTTATTTTATTTGGAGTTCTAATTTTGTTGTTTAGTTATTTATACAGTTGTGATTGCTTTGGATTAGGTCTGCATGATTAGACTTTTGGATCCTCCACTACATGCCTTTCTTCCAAAAGTCGACATAGAACATATTGTCAGAGAACTAACTATGGATACCGACATGAGTGAAGATGATATTTACTCGAGGATTGAAGAATTAACCAAAGTTAATAGCCCCATGCTTGAGTTTTGTGGATGCAGTATAGTTTTAATTTAACCATCTTTTATACGGGTCTGAAAAATCAATCAAAACAGTCAAGTCACATTGTAGGTAAACTTCTAAAGCCTCAAGGTTATTTTATTTGAAATTGATTGTGTTAAGTCTTGAAGGACTTACATTTTGTGTAGTTATTTTTGCTTTGAAATCTTTTGAGTACAAGATTTTGATTTTTTTTTATATTATAGATTAGAAATATATGTTATGTATGAGTTCACTTTATTACGACTATTGGATAGTTTATGTTGTTAAACTTTTGTAATTATCTAATTATTGTATGTAAATGATTTAATGTGATGTTAAAACAATTATGCCAAAATTATTGTTTATTTATTATTTATTATATATTGCTATTAGGTGGGGTGCTATAAATAAATAGGGTTGCTACTAAAAAAAACCCACGTAACCACGTCAGTACTAAGGAAACAGATGTCATACATTTCACATTGGTTTTCGGACCGATGTCTAAGCCACCAATGTTAAAAGTCACGTCGGTTTTTGTAAAACATATGTGAAAATTCACATCGGTTTTTAATAAAAACGTTCTAAAAGTCACATATTTCACATCAGGTTTCACTAAAACCGATGTGAAAAGTCAGATCTTTTAACAACGGTTTTACAAAAACCGACTTAACTTTTAACATCAGTTCAAAAACCGATATTAAATCTCTAAAAAAACTGATGTTATATCCCCTTTTTGTGGTAGTGATTGTAGCCACAAATCTTAAATTAGGCATGTTATTGCTAGAAAACCTTCCTTCTCTTCCTCTGGAGTTATTCCCACCTTCTCTTGAGTAAGACACTTCCTCTAACTAAGTTATTTCTACCTCTTCCATTTTGATTGGTGGATCCTCTTTTGTTGCCCTGAGACTAAGTGGCCTAATTGATAGAAAACTGAGAACTTTATTTGCCTGCGAGCTAATTATTGTTCTCAACACCTTCAAGTCGACTCTCATTAGAGAACAAGGCAGCATAAGGCTGCAAGATTGAGATCTAGTGGTAAGAGACACTATGACTGAAAAATATTCTGGTCTAAGGCCAATAAGCACATACAACACTTCATATATTTGCTTAATACTTTCATCAATAATAGTAATCATGTCACATATGGATTTAACCTTATTATAGTAGTCTCTCATGGACAAGTTCTTTTTCTTAAGGGTTTGGAGTTTTAGTTTCAGCTGCATGACCTTAGCAGAGCTCTAAGCAGCAAAACATTCATTTAGAGCATTCCAGGTCTGCTTGGCACTCCTTAATCCAACAGTTGTGACTAAGAGATTCTATGAAAGTGATGAAAAATCTACATGAGCTGGTCTTATTTGATCCATCAGATATAAGGAAGAGTCAGTCTTGGTATTTCATCATTTTGACCTGCAATAAAATTTTCAGGCGAAACAATATCGCATGTGATATAACCCTCCTATTCAAATCTTCTGAGGGTCGTCAGGATCTGCTGCTCCGATAGCAGATAGTTGTTGTCACTTAACTTGACAGTGTCAAGTTATGTCTGCAACTGGATAATGGCTTCCAGTGCATTGTTGGCGCTTGCTGCAGAGGTTGTCGCCACGACAACGACTAGTGAAGATATAAAAACAAAATCTTAAAGGGAAGAAATGGATTAGAGGCATATTAATGCACTCTAATACCAAAATAACAAGTTTTGAAATCCATAAGGTTAAAGAACAAAATAAGACTGCTAGGTTTAGCTATACAACGACCGGAAAATAATTGTATTGCTTTCTTGAATTACTTTTACAGCATATCTCAATATTTTTTTTATAGTAGATATGTGAATGATCTAAAACTATACAGTTGTAGCCTGAAAGGTTAGACAATGCAATAAGGATAAGAATGCCACTTTGATAGCCTTTGGAGTGAGTTAACTGGTTGCGGGTGCACACGTTTACTGATCCCTTACTGCTAGTGCATTTTGATGTTGTCATGCACGTGTATAATCATCTTTTGTCGTTTATCAACAAGTAGAGCCATCAGACTTATGTTTACTATACGAATTACTCCCTTGAAAGAGAAATATATGCCAAGGAAATATTTTTAATTATTAACAATTGTTTAGAGTTAGTTTTTATAATCATGTTGAACCTCAAAGCGTGGTATGTGTAATTATCCCATCAAAATATGTATGGTACACAAGTGATAACTAAAAGAAAGCAGGGGGCTTATTCTGATATTAACTTTTTAGTATATTCATTCAATCATTTATCATTGATTATAGTAGAGAAGGATACAACTATATCTTGCAATGTACATGGTTAATGTTGCTCTAGAATATGTAGCTATAAATGTTATAGTACAATCTGATAACGACTACCTAGAATATGTGGACAGTAATGCTACAGTACAATCTAACAGTTGTATTAGGCTGGCTGTACTAGACTAGGGCTGATATCATCCGACGTAATGTAGGTCAACCTCTCATGAGACCTGTTGCTAGCTTCCTGTGTAACCTTCTGGAGACCTCTCATGTAACCTGTATAATTTACACTCATGCGAATTGAAGTTATCAGGTCGGTGAGCTGTATATGTCCATGCAACCTAATGTTATCAGGTCGCTCTCTAATATTCCCCTTCAATTCTAGGGAGACGAGGGCAAGAACATATAGTTTATTTATGAGCCGCATGAAGAATTGATGTGATAGTGACTTGGTGAAGACATCTGCATTCTGGTAAATAAATGAACAAACTGAACTTGTAGTAATTTCTTTAAAATGAGATCTTTAACAAAATGAAGATCTAACTCAAAATTATTGTAAGAGCATGGAGAACACGATTGGAGGCAACAACAGTGGCACTTTGATTGTCAACCTAAATTCTAGGAGTAGCAGGAAGTTAGACATGATGTTCATGAAGCAAGGATTGAACCCATACTATTTCTATAGTAGCACGAGCTAGGCTGTGATATTCAGCCTCAGTGCTGAACCTGGATAAAGAAGTCTA
This sequence comes from Phtheirospermum japonicum, assembly GCA_014905375.1. Taxonomy (NCBI): domain Eukaryota; kingdom Viridiplantae; phylum Streptophyta; class Magnoliopsida; order Lamiales; family Orobanchaceae; genus Phtheirospermum; species Phtheirospermum japonicum. Next base: position 1,229,338 of record BMAC01000360.1, on the reverse strand, counting down.
CTTTTTAGAGCACTAGGAGAAAATATTTCTTCCCAAAAAGATACAAAAACTTGTAAGGGATTTCGTGTCATCCAGGTCTCTGGCCTAGTCTGAATCTAAAATTTCTGTGAGAGTGAAGAGCAAAGTTTTACTGTAGTTGATCCAATAATGAACTCTACCAGCAAGGTATCGCAGAATTCTCTTGACAGCTTGCTAGTGTGTGATGAAGGGCCAGTGCATATATTGGCACACCTTGTTGACACTATAAAAGATGTCAGGCCTAGTGATGGTAATATACTTAAGGGCTCCAACAATACTCTTGTAATATGAGGGCTCAATAGTTAGTTCTCCTTATGATTTAGACAAGATGAGAGAGGTAATCATCGGTGTAGGGGGGTGGCTTTAGCTCTAGCCATACCAGCAGACCCTGAACTTTATGGGAGACCTCCATACCGAAAAGCTGAATCAAGATGAGTAATAAGCTTTGCTATCCCATCTTTGTTGCTTCCCGTGACTAAGATTTCATCAACATATACCAATACTCAGATGCATCTAGGGGAAGTGTTGTAGAAAAGAGAGATATCAGCCTTTGAAGCAGATGAACTAAACTGAATAAAAACAGCTCGTAATTTTCCAAACCAGGCTCTAGGAGCCTGTTTAAGCCCATAAATTGTTTTAGACAGTTTGCACACTAGAAATTTAGCACTATTCTATTCAAAACTAGGTGGCTGAGCCATGAAGATCCACCTATCCAGTTCTCCATTCAAAAAGGCATTATTAACATCCAATTTCTTTACTCACGAGTTAAAGTTGACAGCTATAGAGAGAACAACTCTAATAGTGGTAGCTTTCACAACTGGGCTGAATGTTTTAGAAAAATCAAAACCTGGCATTTGATTATACCCTTTGGATACTAATCTGGCCTTATACCAAGCTCCTATTCCATCGGCATGAGTTTTCAGTTCGAACACCTACTTACAACCAATCAAAGACTTGCCTGAAGGTAGCTTAGAGAGAGACCAGGTCTGATTCTTAATGAGAGTTGCATACTCTTCACACATAGCTGCTTTCCATCTGTGATGAGTTAAGGCTTCAATGTAAAAGGAAGGCTCTTTGAAATCAAGGATATGCGTATTGAGCACCTTGGTCTTGTAATTCCGTGCGTTAGCTCTTATTATCATGTGGTGTTTCCAAGAAAAAGAGTTAGTACCTGTATTAAAAGGAAAGAGATAAGTATGTGCAGGACTCATAAGTGGTAATTCAACAATGAGAGGAATAGTAGAGGACTGGATTTGTTGGAGGGTAGTGCGATTGTATGATGTATAGAGCTGGACTTACGTGAACTATGAGGTTGTGGTGAGGTTGCTTGTTTTGTAGAAGCTTGGAGAGCTGTTATAAGAGGAGGTGGACCAAGTATAGATGGTTGATTATGACTTTATGATGAGGTCTCTGGCAACTGTAGTGAGGTCGCATGTGATTGTGGTGAGGTCGCTGGTGTTGTAGTAGCTTGGGGAACTGTTATAAGAGCAGGTGGACCAAGTATATATGGTTGATTATTTGAGCAAGAGTGAGGTACAAAATTCTTGAAAAAGGGAAACTTGAGCTCATCAAAGATCACATTTCTGGTGAATATGACATTTCCATTTGGTAGTATGACTTTGAATCCCTTATAGTGTTCACTGTAATCAAGGGATGTACTAGGTTGAGACCTGAATTGGAGTTATGTTTATTGAGTGGTCTAAAATGAGGGTAATAGAGACACCCAAAGGGTTTAAGATGAGTGTAGCTGGGATTTTGGTAAGAGCTGATGAGGGCGTTTGTATTGAGTGGTTTTTGAGGGTAGTCTGTCGATGAGGTAGACAGTCATGGTAAAGGCATCATCCTTATACTTGATAGGTAAATGAGAGAAAGAGAGAAAAGAAGGTCCTTTTTTAACAATGTATCTGTGTTTTCTTTCTAGAAGACCATTTTGTTCACGAGTGTAAGTGCAAGAGATTCTATTATGTATCCAAGAAGAGTGAAATAGGTTTGTGAGAGCTATGAATTCTCCCCCTCCATCACTTTGTACCGACTTAATTTTAGATTGAAATTGAGTAAGGATTAGATTCTGTAAGTGAGTGAAGCCATTGATCACTTTTGATTTGTGTTTTAGCCGATAGATCCAAGTATATCTAGTATAATGATCAATAATGAAATCATAGTAAGAGAATCCATTCGAACATTTCATAGGAGAAGAACCCCAAACTTTTATATTTATGAGATTAAAGGGTTTTGTATATTCAGTTTCTGAGAGAGAAAAGGGTAGCTTATGGATACTACCCTGAAGACAAGCACAACACGTGGAAAAAGTGATTTTATTATTTGAGATGGAGAGATTACAATTCTTGGGAACTTTATATAGTACATTATTGGCAGGATGCTCTAGTCTAAGATGTCATAACTGTAAATCTTCTTCTTTATTCTTATTTCCGAGCTCCGTGATGAAGGTACTAGGACTTGACTTATGAGAGAAATAGGTGCAAGATAGGGATCGGTAGTGGAGGTGTTGGTGAGCTATACATCAAATGTGTAATGGCCATTCCTTAGAGAACCTTTGGTAAGAGTTTTATGCGTAACCTGATCCTTAACATATCAAGAGGTAGGATGAAATTTAAAGTACACAGAGTTATCTTGAGCAAATTAAGAAACACCAATGAGAATCTTAGTTATGCGAGGAACATGAAGGAGTTTTTGAGTAAGAAAGATTTGTTGTTGGATTTGAACCGACAATTATCAATATGAGAAATACAGAAACCTGATCCATTTCCTACTTGAACCTTTTTATTGCCTTGGAATTCTATTGAGATTGTCAAGTTCATTAGTGACATGATTTGAGGTTCTTGAGTCTGCATACCAACTTGCAACACTAGCTAAATCAGACAACAGTGATAGAGCAGACAGATCAATGGACTGAGTGATTTGATAGGCTGAGTAGGAGCTTGCAGAGGTGTTGGAGCTATTCTGAGCATTATTGGATGGTGCAGTGTAAGCTGCATCAAATCTGTAATAGCACTTGTCAACATAGTTGTTAGTGCAACCACAAATTTGGCAAGGCGACATGTTGCTTATTTTGAAACCTGTTCCACCTCTTCCTCCGTAGCTACTATTCCTTCCTCTACCACCTCTTCCAAAGTGTCAACCTCTTCCTCTATTAACTCCTGCAGCAGCCCGATTTTCTCTTCTTTCTGACCAGTAGAGGACTAAGTAGTAAAGTTGATATTAGGACTTGATACTTCTGTATTGATGAGATTTGAGGAATTTCCAACTTCTAATCTGGTTTCATAACTCAGTAACATACGTAGGATGTCTCCAAGAGTGAGTGAGTCACTTCTAACTGTAGCTGTTACAACCACTGGGTCAAGATCTCCTCCTAACCCATTAAGAACATGCATTGCTTGATCTTCTTCAGAAATTGGTTGGCCAGCAGAAGTTAACATGTCGCACAAGTTTTTTACTTTGTTGACGTAATCCCTAATGCTCATGGTCCCTTTTTTGATAGAGGAGAGCTTCATCTTGTATTGCATTTTTCTGGCTGCAGTTTGGCTGGAGAAGTTAGCTTCAAGAGTTTATCATGTCTCTCTTGATCAAGCAAGTCAACCATTATGGTAAGTAGATTCTCACAGAGAGAAGAGAGAAGCCAGGATGCTAACAGATGATCTTGCCTAACCCAGAATAGTAACTCAGAGTTTACAGAACCTTCTGCGATCTAAGATGGAGTTCTGATTTCTCAAGTAGGGTAGCCATTCAAGGCCGTATCCTCTGACCACTGTATAGACTTGCATTTTCCAAAGTAGGTAATTTGAATCATTTAACTTAATTAAAACAAGCTGGTTTTGTAGGTGAATAGCTGAGTTTGATGTTTGTAAAGATAGGGTATTATTCGGAATTACTGGATGAGAGCTTGGCTGAGCCTCCTCATGTAAGGGATTACCCTTCATGATAAAGAGAAAAAAGAGAAGAATAAAGAGGGAAGAGGTATTCAGGTTCAAGCCAAAACCTGCTCTGATAACATAAAAGAAAGCGGCAAGCTCATTATGATATTAACTTTTTAGTTTATTCATTGATCATTTCTCATTGATTACAATAGAGAAGGATACACCTATGTATAGAAATGTACCTGAATAATGTTGCCCTAGAATATATGGCTATAAATGCTACAGTACAATCTGACAACGGTTACCTAGAATATGTGGACAGTAATACTATAATACAATCTGACATATGTATTAGGTTGTATTAGACTAGGGCTGACATCATCTAACGAAGTGTAGGTCGATTTCTCATGAGATCTATTGCTAGCTTCCTTTGTGACATTCTGACGACCTCTCATGTGACTTGTATGCAGAGGCGGATGTATTGTGGGACCTAGGTGGCACCGGCCCGACCAAATTTTTTTTTCATAAGTAAAAAGAAATTATGCCCCCCAAATTAAAAAGAGATGATATATATATATGTATATATATATATAAATATATTATATATATATATATATATATATATTGGCCCAACAACCAAGGCCCAAGCATATGTAGAATAGAAATTATACTATTATTAACTCAATTCCTTTCCCACTCCCCCAAATATACAAACAGAGAAGGAAATAAAAAAAAGGAGGGACATACGGTCGGCCAAAATTGGGGCAAAAAAAAAAAGAACAAAGAAGAGGGCAGTCGAGTTGTTTGTCAGACAGAAGAAAAGAAAACAAAAATTATTTGATTGCTGCAACACTTTGGCTCCATCTTTTTCTCCCTTGGTGATAAAATCAAGTACCAAATAAGAAGGTAAATTTTCTATTTTAATCTTGAAACTTCTAATATAATGGGCTTTTTCTTTTTTTAATTATTTGAACCTAAATTTTCTAACTCAATATTTCTAAGTAATCTTTTAGTTAGCTTAGATTAAATGAAATATGTTATTGTTTGAGTTTTATTTTGGTTTGTGATTATATTATTGGTGATTGTTTGATTTTTGGGAAAAGAATTTAATTTTTATTTATCGATATCTTTATTTTTAATACATATATAAATTAGTTTCTTTCATTTTTGTTATTAAGTATCGTATTTAAAAAAAAATATAGAGTGAAGAGAATGAATGAGAGGGATATTTTAACTTTTTAACCAAAAGAAAAATACACAAAGAACGCGGAGATGCCTCTAGTGCAAACCCTCATCGCCAAGCAAGTACACAAAATTCGTTTTCATCAATCAATAATTCTCCATCATATGAGCACAGAGGCGGATGTATTGTGGGGCGTGGGTGGCACCGACACCACCAAATTCTTTTTTTTATTTTTCCTAGGTAAAAAATAAAATAAAATTATGCCCCACCAAATTAAAAAGGAAGGAAATATATATATATATATATATTTCCTTCCTTTTTAATATATATATATATATTTATATATATATATATCCCCTATATATTAATGGAAAATCCTTCTATATTATGTGTCTTATTCTCATATTTCGTTAGGTTTGAAAAAAATTCGGGTGTTTCGTGTTATCCGAACCTAATATTTACCTAATTTAGTATTTTTTTTATTATATTTTACCTAAACTAATATTTTTCTATTATTATACTTTGCCTAATTCAATATTTTTCTTTTATTACAGGTTACATGATTTAATATTTTCTTTAACAGATTTTGGCTAATTCAATATCTTACTTTTATTCTTCTAATATAAAATATACAAGTATAAGTTGAATTAATTTTTATTTATAATCAGTTGAAATAATTTTATTAGAATCTTAAATTTTATTTTTAAAAACTATGATTTATATAAAATTATTACAAAAGATAAATAAATATAGAAAATATAAACTTAAGATTCTTTATCTGATTCTAATATAATGAATTGAAGATAATATTAAAATATATATGAAAAATATTGTTACGTAAAAAAAAATAAATAAATAAATAAAGGGAAATAAATAATAATAATAAAATTACATATACTACAAGTTAGATATACGACATTTTTTCAATTTTCGGTACCTTATAGATTTTAATTTTTTATATTACATATTCACACGTGACACACGGGTGTTGTATGATTTATATTTTTTCAAACTCAATTTTCTACGGATTTCTATGTCAAGTTTAGAGTATTTGATATATTTTACAACTAATTTTGTGACTCGTGGTAAAAGGAATTTGAGATTTCTTTATTGTAAAAACAAGTTTTACTATAATTAGAACAAATAATATTCTGATTTGTGTGTAAGAAATTATTTATCGTGAAAACTAATTTTCCAGTAAATAAAAAAAATAATGTTATGATTTGTATATATCATTTTAAATATTATTCTTTTAGTATTAAAAAAAGAAAACAAAATAGATAAAATAAATAATGAAATAAATTATTACACCTGGGAAGTAAATATATATTCCAAATTTATTTATCTAATCCCAATATAATGCATCGATACACACATTATATATCTGTACGAACAAATTAGTATCTTGCGAATAAAGTAAAAAGAAATAATTAGTAGTAATAATAAAATAATATTACATTATTACAAGTTGAATGAACGACATTTTTTCAATATAATTATCAATACCTTACAGATTATAATTTCTTATATCACATATTCACACGTGACATGTGGGTGTATGTTTTATATTTTTTTCAAACTCAATTTTCTATGGGTTTCCTGTCAAGTATAGGGTATTTTGATATACTTTTCAACTAATTTCGTGACTCGATAAAAAAAAAAACTTAAAATTTCTTTATTTTGCAAAACAGTCTTAATATAACTGGAACAAATAATATTATGATTTGTGTGCAAGAATTATTTATTGTGAAAAATAATCTTTCAATAAATAGAATAAATAATGTTATGATTTGTATGCACCATTTTCGATATTATTCTTTTAGTATTTTTAATAAATATTAATATTTCTCCGATCCAGCATAATATACGGGCGTTAAATATATATATATATATATATGGCCAAGAGTAATTGAATAATTAAAAAGGAAGGAAATATAAATATTGGCTCAAGAAAATATATTATATATATTGGCCCAACCACGAAGCCCAAGCATATGTAGAATAGAAATTATACTATTATTAACCCAATTCCTTTCCCACTCCCCCAAATATACAAACAGGGGAGAAAAATAAAGAAAAAAGGAGGGACATACGATCGTCCAAAATTGGGGCAAAAAAGCATCCAAAAAATAAAAAGAGTGCAGTCGAGTTGTTTGTCAGACCGAAGAAAAGGAAATATAAATTATTTAATTGCTTCAATACTTTGGCTCCATCTTTTTCTCCATTGGTGATAAAATCAAGTTACATATTAGAAGGTAAATATTCTATTTAAATCTTACAACTTCTAATATAAGATTTGGGCTTTTTTTTTCTTGGTTATTTGAAAACCTAAATTTTATAATTCAGTTTTCTAAGTAATCTTTTAGTTAGCTTAGATTAAATGAAATATGTTATTGTTTGAGTTTTATTTTGTTTTGTGATTATATTATTGGTGATTGTTTGATTTTGGGGGAAATAGTTTAATTTTTATCTATCGATGTCTTTACTTTTAATACATATATGAATTAGTTTCTTTCATTTTTGTTATTGAGTATCGTATTTTAAAAAAAAAATATAGAATGAGGAGAATGAATGAGAGGGATATTTCAACCTTTTTCCCAAAAAAAGTATACAAAGAACGTGGAGATGCCTCTAGTACAAACCCTCATCGCCAAGCAAGTACACAAAATTCGTTTTCATCAATCAATAATTCTCCATCACATGAGCCTAGTTCAAATCCTATGAATCAAGCCCAAATGATGAGGGAGTATTAACCACAATGGATGTTGAAAACCTTCATCAAGACCCGGGAAAGAGAAAAAAGATCATTGAGATTCATCCAATTGATGTGGATATATTTAGGAGGGAATATATTCTAAGAAAACCTTTTCAACCCGAAAATTACAACTTTCTTCAAAGTCCTATTGGTAAAAAATGCAAAAATTTAACCCTATATGGTTTGGAAATTATAAATCCTGGCTTGAGTATAGTGTTGAAAATGATGCAGTCTTTTGTTTTCCATGTTATTTATTCAAGAATGAAAACTCAGATGCAGGGGATGCTTTCGTTGTTGGGGGATTTAGAGCCTAGAACAAAACAAAAGCATATTATAAACATGTTGGTGGAATTAAGACTTCTCATAAAAAAGCTGTAGGAAATCTAAATGATTTTAAAAATCAAAACAGTTCTATTTTACCTAGTATCTCGAAGCAATCCGAGGAAGTTAGGATTTAGTATCGCAAGTGATTAGAGGCTTCTATTATATGCTTGAGGTGGCTTTTACTTCAAGGGTTGCCCACTCGTGGTCATGATGAAAGTGAGACTTCATTCAATTGGGGTAATTTTCTTGAACTACGGAGATTCTATGCAATGGATAATCTCGATATTCAAATTGTTGTTTTGAAAAATACACCGGGTGATTGTCAAATGATATCTCCTTAAATTCAAAGGAAAATTATCAATTGTTGTGCACAAGAGACAACTAAAGTAATCATTGATGAACTTGGTGATGATCTTTTTGCTATTCTTAGTGATTAATCTGCAGATGTAATCTGATAAAGAACAAATGGCTCTTTGTTTACGATATATTAATACAAAAGGCGAGGTAATAGAGAGATTTCTTGGTATTTTCATGTCGGTAATACAACTTCTTTGGCATTTAAAGTTGCAATTGAGTCATTACTTATGGAGAACTCTCTAAGTCTTTCTAAAAGTCGGGGTCAAGGTTATGATGGTGCTAGTAATATGCAAGGTATAATTAGTGGTCTCAACACTTTAATCATGAGTGAATCTCAATCTGCATATTATGTTCATTGTTTTGCTCATCAACTTCAATTGACACTTGTTGCTGTTGCTAAAAAAATGTTGATTGTGGTTGGTTATTTGTTGATGTACTTGGACCTTTGCTGAATTTTGTGGGTGGTTCACCTAAGACGAAAGAATTCCTCCGACAACGACAAGCTGAACGTGTTGTAGAGGCATTATCTTTAGGCCAACTTGAATCGGGACTCGATTTGAATCAGGAGATTAGACTAAGTAGGCTCGGTGACACTGGTTGGGGATCTCACTTTAGAATATTTTGAATGTAATTAATTTGTAACTCATAATTCTTGAGTCGCTTGATGCCATTTGAGATTTTTCGGATAGTGTTGACAAGAATAAAGCCGAGTCATTAACATACATATTGATATCTTTTGATTTTATTTTCCTAGCACATTTGATGGTGAGTATATTTGGAATAACAAATGAGTTGAACATGGCCTTACAAAAAAGTGACCAAGATATTGTGAAGGTTATGGCAATGGTTGATGTGACTAAGAGGAATTTACAAGAGATGAGAGAGAATGAATGGGATTCTCAAATGAATAAAGTTACTTCATTTATGATGAAGTGTGGCATTGATATTCTTAACATGGAGGAAGATTATGTTGTCCAGGGAAGACGGAAATTTCGTGGTGGTATGCCGCAAGTGAAATATCTTCATCATTTTCGAGTTGAAGTTTTGTTAAGTGTCATTGATCTACAATTGAAAGAACTTGAAAATCAATTTTGTGAGGTAAGTAAATAATTACTTATTTGTATGTCTTGTTTTAGTCTAGCAAATCGATTTTCTTCATTTGACATAACAAAATTGATTCAACTTGTCGAGTTCTATCCTTGTGAATTCCCAAGTGTTGATTTTTTATTTTTTGAACATTCACTTCGTAAATTCATTGTTGATATTTGAAATAATGAGAGATCTTTGAGGTGAAGAATCTTAATGAGCTTTCTATGAAACTTGCGGAGACACAAAAACATGAAAGTCATCCAAAAGTGTATTTGCTCTTGAAACTAGTGCTGCTTCTCCCCATGGCGACGACAAGTGTTGAAGGAGTATTTCCTGGAATGACATATGTGAAAAATAAATTGTGTAGTCGTATGGGAGATCAATTATTGAATGATTGTCTGGTTACGTATTTAGAGAATGATTTATTTTTGAAAATTAGTATTGATGCTATTGTAAGTCGATTTCAAAATCTGAGAACTCGACGAGAACAAGTGTTGTAGTTATTTTTCCTAAGTTTTATGACTTGTTATGTAATGTGGTAAATGTTAGTATAATTTTAAGGACTTTTTTTTTTTTTCTATAATGTATATTATTGTATTTTTTTTATCGTTGACCCGGTGTCCCTTGTATGGTTGACACTCACGCGACTTGAAATTATCAAATCGTTGATCTATATATAGTCATGCGACCTGATGTTATCAGGTTGTTCTCTAATAACAACCCTCAATTTCCAATCATCAATTGTGTACCCTTCCAAATCAGAAAATAACGGTAAAAATGTAAGAATATAAGAGAAGAATCAAGAAAGGAAAAACACTGCACACCAGGGGGTATGAAATCTAGTGGCATTGTAATTGCATTTTCATTGTCTTTATGATAATACTGTTCGCCTGACTTTTATTTTATTTATTCCGACAACGTGGGTCGATTAATTATTAACTTCTTGCGAAAAATAAATACATTTCCTGCATAATCCAACTATCCCTATTAATGTCCACTGAAGTGAGTGCGAGTGCGTGCTCGGAAAATCTTTAATTCTTGGTTGATAGGGAAATTTATTACAAGTGGATTAATTATGGTATGATTCGCATCATCTTTGCAACGCGAGTGACATCATTGTTTAATTCTATCTATCGAAATCTCAGAAATAATTAATGACACTGCTGAGAGTTATAGCAGCAACAGCACGTCGCTATGCATGTTTTGGCTTTTATTACATTATTCACATAGTAATTATGAAGTTGTTCGCCATGCGTGCATGCATGCATGTTTTTTTTTTTTTTTGGTTATTTATTTACTTATTAATTCTCCCAATATTATGTTCTAGATATTGCTCTATAATCTATTCTACTTTTTTTTTTCATGTGTTTTGGATGACAACGTTGTACATAGCTTGATATTAGCTCTGCTGTACATAGCTTGTTTAGCCCACCCGTTTCCAAATAATTACCATTTTAAATATGCAAGACACTTATAAACTAAATCTTCCAAAATTACCTTAAATGAGAATATATCAGTCATTTTGTAAAATTTCTCAATATTTATTAAATTATATAGAACAATAATTATTTCGTGATTGAAGAAGTACAATTTATCTAACTTCCAAGATAATTATTACGTCAAATTAGATAATTTAGTTAATTCTCGTCCAAAGAATAGTGAATGTATTGGATTCATGTGTGTGAGGGAGAGAGAATGTAAAGTGGATATATACTAATATATGGATATATTAGGTGTGCCATCTAGTACACAGTACTCTCTTCTTTATTAGGTGGAAATTTGTTTTTCCTAATTGGGCCATATATTAGTATTTATTTGTATTTACTTGCGTCAACCACTTTCCAGTTGCGACGAGGGAACGTATGGTGTGTAGCTCTCAACTCAAGTATGTGTCAACAGTGTTTCGTTTTCTTTATTATCGGGGCTTCATTTCAATATCTATCCATCATCAAATTGTTTTGCCTAGAAATCATCTGCAATGTTGTCATAATGTGTCGCTAGTAAATGAACTGACGCGGTTAAAAAAAAAAAAAAACACATTCTACAATACTCCAAGAACAAAGAAAAGTGTGTGGTGTTGTTAATTAACCGCTTAATTGCGATTTAAATTATTTAATTTTAGAAGTTGACAACTTGTAGCCGTGACACTTTGCACACTCAAACCCAACATGTTTCCTAATATATATATATATATATATATATATATATATATAAATATAAATACACAAAAGCTGACTTAATGGAAGCTTTCGCATGGGATGGTCGATTTTCAAACAATTATACATACTTTCTATATGTTAAAACATCACACTTTCCCAAAAACAATGTAAAAATATACGGTTTTTTTTTAAATATGATTTTTATAATAAAAATTACATTTTCATATAAAAAGTAAGACCACTGGTAAATGACAATTTAAGTCACAGCGAATTGATGGATTTAGGTCGCATGATCTCAAACCTAATTGGTGACCTGATAATTTCAGGTTCCATGAATGTCGACCTGGTAGGTCTCATAAGTACCACCACGAGAGGTCGTCACACGAGCCAGATGTTAAATCTCGTAACCTACGCCACGTCGGATGATGTCAACCTTAGCCTAGTATAATTAAACCTGCTACAACTGTCAAATAATATTGTAACAGTATTGGCCACGCGATTATAGCTAGTCGTTGTCAGGATGTAGCATTTCTGAACGCATGATCTAGGACAACCTTAGCCGTTTCCTATATAAATCAGTATATTTTATTGATGTAATGTATGAAAAGTATTGATAAAGAAATTATATAGTGCAGTCACGTCAGCTCGCCTTTACTTGTATAAGCTTATAGTAGTTCGCTTTTAATTATATAAGCTTTCTATTTTACTATCAATCACTTAATGTGAATATTCGATTGTTCGGATTTGACAGTAGACGTTTATTAAATGAAAGAGAATTAGCGAGCTCATGGCGAGCTTAACAAATTAAAGGCGAGCTACTATGAGCTTATACAAGTAAAGGTGAGCTGAAGAGACTTCACTATATAATTTATTTATCAATATTTCTCATACATTACCTCAATGAAATATAGAGTTATATATAAAAATTTAACGTACTAAAGTTGCCCTAGATTCTGTGGTCAAAAATGCTACAGTACATCTGACAACGGCTAGCTATAATCGTGTAGCAAATAATACTACAGTACCATTTGACAGCTATAGCAGGTTGGACTATATTGAACCAGGGCTGACATCATCCGACGTGGTGTAAGCTCCAAGTATTCGCAACTGGCTCTTGTGGTGACCTCCCGTGTTTGTACTTATGAGACCTATCAAGCCGGCATTCATGCGACCTGAAGTTATGAGGTCGCCAAATAGTTCTTCGATCCCGCGACCCGAATTCATCAGTTCGTCGTGACTTGTACAATCGTTTAAAACTGCCCCTCAATTCGAACGAGCTCTTAGGCATGATTCTCAGTCTGTCTCTGAGCTTGGTGAAAAATTTCTTGCTTAAAGGTTTTGTTAGAATATCAGCTATCTGTTCTGAAGAACGAACATGTTGCACAACTAGCTGTTGTGGAAGAATCTTTTCTATGACAAAATGAAGATTAATTTTAATATGCTCTCCAAAGCAATTGTGCTCAAATTATCTACCCAAATGGTAGGTTTTGCGAACTGATCCAACCTTCAATTCTTTTAGTAGATATCCTATCCATGTCATTTCTGTCGCGGTGTTTTCTAAACTCCTGTACTCTGCCTCAATGCTCGACCTTGACACAAAACCCTACTTCTTCGAACTCCATGATACAAGATTATTTATAAGATAGACACACGAACCACTTATAGATTTTCTATCATCAAGGTCGGCAGCCCAATCAGAGTCAGAAAAACCATTTAAATTGAAATTTAGAGCTCTCGTTATTCTCAAGCCATGATCAATGGTGCCTGCTAAGTATCGCGGAATTTGTTTTAATGATCTCCAACTCATGTTTAAAGGAATAGCCATGAATTGACTATGCATTTTATCAGCGGATGTGGTAAAATGGATTCCCAAGAAACTGTTTAACACTACCTAGATCTTAAGTGACAAAACCCCTTTCAAATTGGCAACAATTGAAGTGACTTCATTCTCATTAGTCTATGTAAGCACTATGTCGTCTACATAGATGAGGAGATAAATTCTTGACCCATTCTTCAATCTGTAAAAAAGATAAGTATCAGCTTTTGAACATGTCAATCCAAGACCCTGAAGTATTCCTTAAATCCTGACAAACCATGCTCTAGAAGCTTGTTTAAACCCATTAATAGCCTTGGCGAGTCTACAGACAAGCTGTTTGTCTTTCTGTTATTCAGAATCGAGAGGTTGTTTCATATAGATCACTTCCTGTAAATCCCCATGCATGAATGCATTATTAATATCAAGATATTTAAGATCCCATCCACAATAAAAAGCAATACTTAAGATTATCCTTATTGTTGTTGTCTTGACAACTGGACTGAAGTTTTCAGAGAAATCAAAACCAGCTCGCTGAGAGAAACCTTGAGAAACTAATCTTGCTTTGTGTCTAGCAAATGAACCATCAGTGTTTCTCTTGGTCTTAAACACCCACATGCAACCAATTAAATTTCTCCCCTCAGGTGCTGGAACCAAAGTCCAAGTGTGATTCTTGATAAGTGCATTGTATTAAGCCTGCATAACTTGTTTCAAAACTCTAATCTTAAGATATTGATGAGCATTCAATGGTTCATCATCAACCTCATGTATGACTTCTGCAGAATTGGGCTTCTTTATACCATCTTTAGACCTGGTCGTTATAGGAAGTAATTTTTGAGGTTGACATGGTGCAGAAGGACTAGAGTGATCATTTAAAAGGGGTGGCAGCTGGACAACAAGGGGAACTATAGTATTGGATCTTTGAGGTGTGTTGGAGTGAGCATGCCGAGGTGATTGATGTGAAAAAGAAGTTTGATTAGGCAATGTAACTGGAGATGTGGGAACATCATCTGGAGGTGTTGATGGTGTGTCTGTTTAGTGGAGTTTTTGGGAATTGTAGGGTCTGATATGAGGATAACAGAGGCAACCAAATACTTTAAGAAAGTTGTAGTCAGGTCGCTAATTGAAGAGACACTCAAGGGGGGTTCTATAAAGATTTATTTTGCAGGGAAGTCTGTTGAAAATGTAAGCAAAACCTGTGAAGGCATCATCCCAAAACGTAAGAGATAGGTTTGAATGAGAAAGCAAATATAGTTCCATTTCAACAAGATTTACATGTTTCCTTTTAGACACACCATTCTGTTCTGGTGTATAGGGACAAGATATCCCATGGTTTGTACCATGATCTTGAAAAACCTTAGCAAGAGGTTTATATTCAGTGCCACCATCTGATTGAATGTTTTTGATCTTACAGTTTAGTTAATTTTCAAACAAGGTTTTTGAAATGAACAAAGGCATTTGAAACTTCTGATTTTGACTTTAGGATATAGATCCATTATATCTATTGAAATGATTAATAAGGTTAACATAGTAAAGGTAACCATTTTATGATTTTATGGGTCCTGGTCCCCAGAGGTCGGAGTGAATGAGTTCAAGAGGTTGGAAACTAGTAAATTGAGAGTTTGGAAAAGGATTGAATTTTTGCTAACATACAAGAGGAACATAAAGATAAACTTTTATTATTTTAATTGTATGGAATGTTACACCTTTTCAATGCCTTATCTATTACATATTAACAAGAGTGGCCTAATCTAGAATGTCATAGAACAAAAATATGCTCTTTATCCTGAAAACTAAGAACAAGACAAGCTTGAGTAGGTCGCAAGATGAAGGGTGGTGCAGGTGGAGATTGATAAGTGGTTGGCTTGGTGTTATGGAGGTTGAAATGATAGAGTCTATCTTTAATTGTCCCTCTGAGCAAGATGGCCTTGGTGGTTTGATCCTTACTGAGACAATAAGAAGAATGAAATTCAAAAAAGACATTATTATCAGAGGCAATATTTGAGACCCTTAATAGGTTTTTAGTGATTGAGGGAACATGAAGTAGAATTTTGAGCAAAAAAGTTCTAGAACTGAGATGAGTTTGAGAAAAGAGTTACCAATATGATTATTGCTCAATACAAATCCATTTCCCATTTTGTGCATGTTCCCTCAAGTATATTTTGAGGTCATATTCAAGTTTGAGAGGTCATTTGTCACATGCGCAGTTGCTCCAGAGTCAGGGAACCAAAGAGTATTCGAGTCATATTCTGAATGCGAGCTCATGCTTCCACCGTTACCAAAGTGTGCTATATTGTGCGAAGGATCTCTGACTAATTGTTTGTTGGATTGGTTGTTGTTGTAAGAGTTGTCATTTCTTTACCAGCACATGTCTGTTGTATGTCCATAGATATAGCAGATCTGACAAATGACCCTGTCTCCTCCATTTGATATTCCTCCGTGACCTCTTTGATTTCTACCACCTCTGAAGTTGTTCCTGCTTCCTCCGCGACCTCTTGAGCTTCATCTACCTTGTTGATAGTTATTATTGTTGTTGACTCTTGCAGCGTTGATCTATGTAGCAGCATTGACAGAGGGCTGAGATCCTTTTATATTAACATATGAAACATTGTTGTTGTTGTTGGTTTCCAATCTGGCTTCATAGCTGAGCAAAAGGGCATGCAACTCAGTTAGTGTGTAAGGCTGAGGTCAGGATGTAACATTAACCATCATTGAGTCATATTCACTTCCCAATCCATCCAATATGTGTAAGATCTGATCTTTTTCAGATATCTTGTTCCCTGCAGAAGCCAAAACATCACAGCAAGACTTCATCTTTCCCAAATACTCTTTCATTAACAAGATATTCTTTCTTAAGGACTGTAACATTATCCAATACTGCATTATCTTTGCTTAAGACTGCGTGGCAATGTTGTTCTCAAGAGCAGACCATATTTCTTTAGATGTTAAGACCAACAGTTAAAACATTAATGCTTTCATCTAAAGAGGACAGTATCCGTGAGGATAAGATCTGATCTTGCCTTTCCCAAGTAGAAAACAGGGGGTTTGTCTGATTTTCTCCTTCATCAGTTACAAATTGTGGTGGAGCTGTAGATCCTTTCTTAATGAATGCTTCAAGACCATACCCCTTAATGGTCGTCAAACCTTGTTGTCTCCAGATCAAATAATTATTTTCATCTAATTTGGTAGAAATGAGCTGACTTTGAGATAAACGATTGGAGGTAGAGGTGAAGTGGTATGGGCTGAGGCAGAAGAACTATTGTAAGACATCTTTTGTAAGTCAGACCCTCAATCTTGCTCTGATACCATGAAAGGAGATTAACGAGCTCATGGCGAGCTTAAGTAATTAAAGGCGAGCTACTATGAGCATATACAAGTAAATGTGAGTTGAAGAGACTTCACTATATAATTTTCTTTTTCAATGTTTTTCATACATTACATCAATGAAATATACAGCTATATATAACAATGTAATGGACTAAGGTTTCCCTAGATCCTGTTGTCAAAAATGCTACAATACATCTGACAACGGATAGCTATAATCGTGCGGCCAATAATGCTACAGTACCATTTTATGACAGTTATAGTAGGTTGGACTTTATTGAACTAGGTCTGACATCATCCGACGTAGTGTAGGCTCCAAGTATTCGCAGCTGCCTCTTGTGGCGACCTCCCGTGTTTTTACTTTTATGAGACCTACCCGGTCGGTATTCATGCAACCTGAAGTTATGAGGTCGCCAAATAGGTTTCCAGTCCTACAACCTGAATTCATCAGGTCGCCTTGACATGTACAGTCGTTTAACATTAAATAATACTAAACTTTCATGTTAGTGTCACAAGTTTATATTTTGCATGGAAGGAGTTGAAAATAGAAGGTTGGTTTCCAAATAAATATAAGCTAAAAAATTGATTAAGTTAATAGAAAGTGTTAATTATATATATATAGAACTTATAAATTTACATTATTTGTTGTAATGTCAATATACAAAAGTAAAATTAGAAATCTAAAGTATCATCATTTTTCATGCTTTTCATTCCAATTAAGAAAATCAGAAATAGAAATAAACATTCCCAAATATATAAACATAACCATTTTCTAAAAGCCAAAAATGACTTTCCGCTTTAGCATTAGCAAGAACTCCCACAATCGCCTACTCGATTAATTAAAGTTATTATTGTTGAGTCAAAATTCAATTATTGTTGGGGCATAAAATGCCAAAACGAGTCCAATAATCCAATTAGTCGGATTGCTTCATGCTCTCTGCGTTGGAGATTGTTGAAAATGACGCTTGATTCACGAAAAGCTGAAGACAGCTCAACATGAGTTTTACGTCTTTGAATATGTCTGCACATCAGGAAACCGCGGGGGCCTGGACCCCCTTCATAGTCCCGTTATTGCTCAGAATAAGTTGCAGCATAAATTCTCACAATCTACTTCGAGGGAAAAACATACGGAAGCATTGAAATCATCTCGCTCAAAGAATTATATATATAACATACATTTCGTGATCACGACTTGTCTTTAGGTATCATTTATTTCATTTTGTCTAACTCCTACTTACTTAAAACACACAAAAATATGTTTATTTTACTTATTTAAGAAAAAGTTACCACTTAACCATTTGTTTCTATTATATCAATAAAAAAAATATTATTTTTCGACTAAGTTTTACAAGGCCGACAATATTGGAGTTTGTAAAGACGAATAATATGCTAATGCAGCGGAAGTTGTAAGTTTTTTTAGATTCAACAAATATATGAGCGAATATATTTATACAATAAATAAATAAATAAAATATGAAAATCTTACTGTCAACTGAGATTCGAATTCAACACTAAGGTATCCATGCAATTAGTTTTTCGACTACAAGATCTAACTTCAGTGTAATGCTATCGTCAAGAAAACTAAAGAAATCTTGCGAAAGATCAAGAACTTTCAATCTCAAAATCATGAGGTGTTTTATGATATTTCTCCAAAAACTCATTTTACAACTTATGAATTTATGCTATATTTATAATAGTTACATAAGAGAACCTTAATCCAAAAAAGTGTTGGACTGTCCAGAAAATGGGCCCAAATAGTTTTGTCCTAAGTAACTTTATTAATGTAAACATAGATAATTAAACAAATCATGTTGAATAATTTCTATCAAATATAAATTAATATAATAATAATAATAACAATTAAATATTACGTTTTCAAATTGAATATTTAATACTTTTTATATACACTCTTAAGTCGAAAAAGTAATCGCATACAGTGTGACCCCATAATCCACATGACAACAATCCAATGATAATCCAAAAAATATCTTAGACGGTTTAATCGGAGGAACTCACTATATAATGAACATTCACTTGAACTCAGTGAATTATAGCCTTTATACAAAACTTTGGTGAAATTCATTTCATTACGAATCACTCGATTAAGTTTAAGATTTATCTAAGTGTCTACATCAGCAACTTAATCAATTTATCTCATCTTTATTAGTCGACATTGGCCAATGACTTTAACCGACCTAACATAGAGATTATGAGTCATCTCTCTCGAGATTCCAATCGAGGAATGAATTCATTCTTGATTCAATTACCACCTTTATTTACATCATGATGTACCCAACACAAGCCATATCTGCCCAAAAAGTAGTGTAAGCATTGGTCGTTGTCAAAGTACATCACTCAGTAAATAAGGTGCGTATTGACCTCAGGTCAAGGGATTATCAGACTCTTTATAAACTGATAAGTTTATACAAATACAACAAATATCGTATCAGTATGGTATACCAATACTCTCTAAAGTATCCATGTATCCATCACGAATAACAATTATTCGTATTCGTGAGACTAACTGCATTCTCTAAGAATGTGATGCTGACCACATGCCGACATATATATTATATTATCAATACCCCAAAATCCTTAGTAGGGGTTATATTAAGAGTAATGTTCTATCATTAAAAGCTCAAGAACTCTAAATCTCGAAATCAAGAGACGTTTTATGATGTTTCTCCAAAACCTCATATTACAACTTATGACTTTAAGTTATATTATACTCGGTACATAAGAGAACTCTAATCCTAAAGGGGTTGGACTGTTCAAAACATTGACCCAAAATAGTTTTGACCCAAGTACCTTATTAATATAACATAGATAATTAAATTCAAAATATAATTGAATAATTCCTATTAAATATAAATTAACATCATAATTATTAACAATTTAAAGGTTACAATTCCAATTTGAATATTTAATATTTTCTTGATACACTATTAAGTTGGAAAAGTAATTGCATATAGTGTGACCATATAGGCCTTTATATATGACAACAATTCAATGATGATCTAAACAAAACTCCTACAATGCTTAATTGGAAGAACATAATATATAAAGAACATTCATTTGAACTCAACGATTAAAGCATTGGTGAAATTCCATTAATTATGAATTATTCGATTAAGCTTAAGATTTATCTAAATATCTATCTCAATAGTTTAATCAATTTATCTCATTTTTATTAGTCGACAACTAGACCATACTCACTACTATATTGAATATATCTCTTGCATTGGCCAATGACTTTAGTATAGAGATTATGATTGATCTCTTTCTCGAGATTCGTAATGAATTCTTTCTTGGCTCAACTACCACTTTCATTTACATCATGATTTACCCAACACAAGTCATATCTATCCTTAAAGGAGAACAAGCATTGGTCATGGTAAAAGTGCACCACTCAGTAAACAAGGTGCGTATTGACATCAAGTCAAATGATTATCACATAATTTATACACTGACAAGTCTATATAAATACAAAAAATAGCTTATCAGCAGGATTTACCAATACTCACTAAAGTATCCATGTGTCCATCACGAATAATAATTACTCAAAGTCGTGAGACTAACTGCATTCTTTAAGAATGTGATGCAGACCACATGTCGACATATATTGTATTATCAATATCTCAATCATGATAATCATTAGTCGGGGTTATTAAGAGTTACGTTCTATCATTAACATCTCACCATATCTATGACAATATTAACTCATATGAACATTTATATGAACAAAATGAAACAATCAAAATAATAATTCAGTAAATGCATTGCCATATATATATAATAATTATGATCAAATATAATATCCTTAAATTTGATTGTCTCTAAGACATTGATACTTTCAAACATACCACCAATAGTTATTTAATTTACCGATAGAAAGAATGTAATATATACTGACAATTTAGATTTTGTTGGTAATTATTTACCAACATTCATTTTGCCAACACAAATCTATAGAGAAAACAACATAAAGAAACCTAGTTTCTGTAAATTGGACATCTCAAAACAAGCTTTTATTGTTGAATAATTATTCAATGATTACATGACACTCAATGCTCGATATATATAGAGAACTTAGAATAGTAAGAATATTCTAAACAACTCTGCCAAATGTCATGCAGTCATTGGTGCTTCGTATATGTCCAGGTTCATGCAACGACTTGTTATTACTTGGTACGACCTGATTTGGTGGATACTTCCCATACAGCCCGAATAGAGTTTGGTTGGAACAAGTTGAAATAAATGACCTTACCAGGAGAAAAGGTGGGGCAGAAGATAAGCCCATGGCCTGATAAAGATCGTCTTGGCCTCATCTAGAGATTCAGATGAGGTTCCAAGAGGTCAGGTCAGGAATTGGGAGAGCTTAGGGATGGAGTTGATCCGCTTTCTAGAAGGAAGCTTCCAGGTCAGGTCAGCTTGTGTAACGGCCCGAGATTCGTGGATTTTTGTTTCTAAAATTCCGAAAAGACCCCACTGAGCAAAAAGTATAAATATCTCAACCCCAAGGCCGAGAGAGGTATGACATTCCTAAGCATTCTTCTCTTGATTTTGCTTGCTTAACTGACTTAAGTATCAGAGAGGTTTCCACTGGAAAAGCCTCGGTGGTCTTTTCTAACGTGTTTTTGGTTTAAGCAAGTCAAGACATTCTCAGGGAAGAAGCAGGTGTTTCAGGCATAATTTTTAGGGCGGAACAATCGGCGCCGTCTATGGGAAAGCAAAGCTATGATGTGATAAGGAAGTATGGCATCAGACGGACTCAGGCAAAACCTGGTGGCGAAAATAGGTGGAACACCAAGTTCTGCTACGCCAATGGGCATACCTGAGACAAGAGAGCCATCGACAGTAGCTAGGCCGAGCACAACGCAATCCCCTCCGGTAGGAGTAGGGGTGTAAATGAGCTGAGCCGACTCGCTAGTTATTCGAACTCGATTCGAGAAAAGCTCGAAATCGACTCGAGGTGAATCGAGCCGAGCTCGAGCCTGAGCTATTCGAGTAGGTCTCGAGCTCGAACCCGAGCTCGGTAATATATGGTTCGATAGGCTCGCGAGCCTAAACGAGCTTTATTAAATTTACTATTATATCCTTAAACATGTTTAGTAAATTACAGATATACCTTATCTATATAATAAATTATTAAGTAATAGTCCCTGCTAATAAGAAAAACCTATTCAAATAAGCAAAATATCTAGAAATGTTGAGAAACCCTAAATCCATTTTGCAGCCGCGTTCAATTGTTCACAATCACCACCACCCACTCTCTCATCCTCTCCGTCTTTGATTTTTGGTAGCTCTGAAGATTTTATTTGTTGTTCTAAGTCCGAATGACTGCAAGCTATTAGTCTTCTTGACTCTCGTTGGCCTCTGAGATTATTAGTATACAATCAAGATTGTCAGTCGGGCAACCAGTTCTTGGCTCTGGTTCAGGGAAGAAATAGACGGCCACCGCAGTCGGATTATCGTAGATGGAGGCGGTATTTTAGCATCGGAGATTAGGGAACGAGTTTGTTGCGACAGTGGCGAAAGTCGATTGGCTACTGGAGATACGAAGGGATTACTTGGATTCAGGTTTTTTTGTTTTCTAATTCTTTTACAGTAGTTTGATTTGTATTTCTTTTTCCCTTGGCTGTGTAGCATTAATGTATGTGAGTGCAAATTTTGCTTTTCGTGTTTCTCCCTTTTAATTTACTCATTAAATTGCTACCAAAGAATAATGTGAA
Source organism: Phtheirospermum japonicum (assembly GCA_014905375.1). Lineage (NCBI taxonomy): Eukaryota > Viridiplantae > Streptophyta > Magnoliopsida > Lamiales > Orobanchaceae > Phtheirospermum > Phtheirospermum japonicum. Next base: position 1,206,709 of record BMAC01000360.1, on the reverse strand, counting down.
ATGTGATATTGATATATTTTTCTAGAATAGGGTTCATTATTCGTTCCTCAGCCCTTACTTTTTTCTATTGTAGTTTTTATAATTGAATCTTGAACTTTAGTGGGGAAAAAAAGAAAAAGAAAGGACCATTTTTTTGCTTCCAGTAATGTAGTTTTGACCTTTGTGCTTGTGTTCTAAATCTGCAGTAATGTAGAAAGGACCATTTTTGTGCTTTGTGCTTGTGTTAATTTTCCATATTATGTTGGCATTGCCTTTTGTGTTAATTCTGGTTGGAGATGATGCAATTTCCTATTGATCTCTCTCTCTCTCTCTTTTCGATCAATGTTGTTTCGTGTTAATCTTTTTTTTTTCTTTTCTAAATGCAGATATGTCCTCTCCGCCTGAAGTTTCTTCATCAATGTTAAATATACCTTCAACACTAAATTCAGTTGATGATCAATATTCGCCTCGTGAAACCTTAAATTCAAATGACAACCCTTCCGAAAAGAGGACATTGACTTCTAGTACCGATGAGTTTGGCAAAGATGCGGCAGAAGAGGATCTTCAGTTTGGACCTTGTAAGAGAGCTAAGACTTCTAAAGTTTGGGTTGAGTTCGAGGAAATTACACTTTTAGATGGTACTAAGAAAGCCAAATGTTCCCATTGCAAGCGCATGCTTGCAATACTTAAGAGCAGTACTACTAGTCATCTTGGAAGACATTTAGAAAATTTTCAAAAGAGAAAGATCGAGAAAAACAAACAACAAAATATTAATTTTCAAGCAGTCAGTGAGGATGATGTGCAATCAGTAACACCTGCACTAACAGATGGAAAGTTTGACATGGTAAAAATGAGAGAAGGAATTGCCCATTGGATTTTGATGCACGAGCATGCTTTCACGATTGTTGAGGAAGAAGGATTCAATATGGCACAGAAGTGTGGAATGCTGCATTGGGAGAAAGTTTCACGTAACACAATTAAAAAAGATTGCGTGCAAGTGTATGAAATTGAGAAGAAGAAGTTGATGACAAAATTGAAGAATATCAGTAAAACTAGCCTGACGACAGATTTGTGGAAGTCATCCAACCAAAAGTTAGGGTACATGGTTGTCACTGGGCATTTTATCGACTCCAATTGGAAGTTACAGAAACGAGTGCTTAATTTTATTCGACTGCCTCCACCTCATCGTGGTGTCGAAATAGCTGATAGCATTTTCAAGTGTGCAATGGAATGGGGCATTGAGAACAAGGTATACACAATCTCAGTGGATAATGCTTCAAATAATGACTCGGCGATTAAAATTTTAACTGACACCTTTTCAAGAAATAGGAAGCTGCTTTGTGGAGGAAAGTTATTTCATGTGCGGTGTTGTGCCCACATCTTGAACCTTCTATTTCAAGATGGATTGTCAATAATTGAAAACATCATTGCAGATATACATGAGAGTGTCCGTTTTATTAACCACAGTGAATCAAGACTCCTCGTGTTTTCAGAAATTGCTCAGCAGTTACAATTACCGCAGAAGAAGCTAATTCTTGAATGCAAAACAAGATGGAATTCCACATACGAGATGTTGTCAACTGCAATCACGTTCAAAGAGGTATTTCCAAGATATAAAGAGCGGGAGCCACGCTATTCTTGTTGTCCAAGTAATGAATATTGGTTGAAAATGGAGAAAGTATGTTCTATTTTAGAAGTGTTCAATTCATCCACTCATATCATTTCCGGGAGTGAATATCCAACATCAAATCTATTTTTAAATGAAGTTTGCTGAATCAAAGTCTTGTTGGATAAGATTTTTTTGGACGAAGGTGAAGATGCTTTTATCCATGATATGGTTGGGGATATGAAAAAAAAAATTGATAAGTATTGGGGTGAGTGCCACTTATTGATGTCCATAGCTGCAATATTGGACCCAAGGTGTAAAATGCGGGTTATTGAGTTTTGCTTTCCAAGAATGTATCCTGAAGAAGAAGTCGGACAAAATATTGCCCAAGTGAAAAAATCCTTGTATGAGTTGTATGCTGAATATGTGGCGGAAGTGCAATCTAATTGTGATGCTCAAACTGATGATAATATTAATGGTGTTTCCATTTCTAGAAATATTAGGGCTTCATCTTCTGGCTGGTCAGAATTTGCCGAATTTGTGAAATCAGTTCAAATTGTTCAACCAGATAAGTCTGAATTGGATTCTTATTTAGAGGAGGGTTGTTATATGTGTGAAGGAGATTCTACCCCATTTGATGCTCTTGATTGGTGGAGAGTAAATGAATTGAAATATCGCGTTTTGTCGAAAATGGCTCGTGATATACTTGCTATTCCGATCTCAACTGTGGCTTCAGAAGCTACTTTTAGTGCTGGGAGTAGAGTCATTGATACATACCGTGCTTCATTGCTTCCTGAGACTATACAAGTTTTAATTTGTGGAGGTGATTGGTGTCGTAACCTCCATGGTGTGAAGAAAAAAAAAAGTGAGTTTCTTATACTTCTTGAAACATTACTTTTATGTCTCTTAACAGTTTACTTTTTTTCCGAAGATCTGTTTTCACTTTTATCTTGCTATTTTAACATAAGTTTTTTTTTTAATTATCTTTCAGAATGAGAAGAGTTCATTGGAGATTAACTTGCCAATTTCTTAAAGTGAGTCGATCATCTAATGTGGGTAAGAATTAATAGCTTTTGGTGTACTATCATTTTATAAAATATTATTCAAGTTGTTGTAGTCTGGGTTATATGTCTTTAACAACATCCGTGCAAGTTCTTCGATCTAGTAGTATTTGTTTACTAAGAGTTTGATGATAATGGCAGTAAATAGTGTTTCAGTTTACTCCTTTCCAGAATTAGAGTGACAATTGTTGTGAACCACTTCTTGTCTTGTTTGCCTATGATTTTGGAGTTGGGAATCTGGACATTTGATCACACTTTTGGACTTAAGAAGAAATGCAGTTGAGGCAGGATACTACATATTGTTCCACTCACGTGTGTGCATAAGGCCCTCTATATGAAAATAAACAAATTTATAGACTTGTGGTTTCCACTTTATATATATCCTTGAAATTAGGTGCAATTGAGAAAATGCAAGATAAAGGTGGGACTAGTGAAACATTTTGGCATGCTTCTTGGACTTGAACTATAGTGTATTCGGTTGTGTATTTGTCACCTCGTATACTTTGGTTGGATCTTTAATGGATAGACCACAAGGTTAGTTAGCATTACGTATTTGTCCTCCTCTCACGTAATGCGTGGACTGTAATTTATAGTTTTTCTTTAGGTATAAATGAGCAATTTTGCTGCTGTATGTGTATCTCACTTTTGAATTATAATAGTACGAGGGAACTGATATGTTGAAACTCTGCCCCTTTTCCCCTGGTTGAAGGGACGGAATTTCTATGAATTTCTCATTTTCTTAAAGCATGAGTTGCCCTGAAAATATGATGAACTAAGGGAAGTGATTAAAGTTGAAGTCAGATCATTTTTTTATTTTTTTTTGAGAAACTACACAGGATCTAACTAATATTGTCTATGTTGTGCATCATATTTACAACATTGGCAGAGAGATTGATATGATGATATGTTAAAGCCCTTGGCGTTGTGATTTATTGTGATCTGTTGAAATTTATTTACATTGAGTTGATCCCAGGTTTTCATTTTTAATTTTTCTTTTCCTGAGATAAGCCTGTTCATTTTTTTTTACTTATTATTTTTATTTAGTTTTTGAGATAAGCCTGTACAGTGTTTATAATAATAAGTTTATATTCTTGTTTCAAATCACAGTTTATGGAGGAAGGTTAAAGCCGAAAAGAATGCTATTGGACTTGGAGCTATCTACCTATTCCACGTTTTTCCGAAGCAGTCATTAGACACAAAATAATACTTTTTCTAATGTTTTAATTATATTAAGTGTATGATTGAGAGTTTGTTGGGTGCTTCATTAGACCATTTTGTTTAAGTTTTTCTTTGCAAGATTGGGATGAATTTCTTTGTATTGTAAGACTATTGGGCTTGGATGATGCTTAATTTGACCTTTTTATTTGATGGTTTTTAAAWTATTTTAATAATATTAAATAACTCGAGCCGAGCCGAATCGAGCCGAACTTGTCGAGTTTTAAAACGAGCCGAGCTCGAACTCAAGAAAATAGAGCTCGGTCGAGCTCGAGCCGAGTTTCGAGCTCGAGTTTTGTGGCCGAACTCGAGCTCGAGCCTTGTACTGTTCGGCTCGCATCGGATCGATTACACCCCTAGGTAGGAGCCCAGCAGGCAGGAGGATCGTTGAATGATTCCTTTTTGAGGCAATTATCTGACCTCATTGGGAAAGCGGTGGAGGTAGCTGTGGAAAAGAAATTTGCTGAACTAACAACACCACCCTCCAAGGAAAACCAGCTGCCGGAGACGGAGCAACCACGCACGGCCCAGCGAGTGTCCAGAGCTCCCCCCAGGAGGACAAAGAGAGATTCTTTGCTTCAGAAAGTGATACCTCAAGCAAAACCAACCAAGACCTCACAGAGCAAATGCAGAATCTTCAAAAAGAAGTTAGGGAAGTTAAAAGAAAGATGGCAGGCACAATCGCATGCCAGGCACGGCGGAGCACTTCGTTCATGGAGTCGGTCATGAGGGATGATCTCCCAGCTTCTTACTGTTCCATGGGCTTTGAATACAATGGGACAACGGATCCGTGGGATCACTTGAGCCGATTCGAGATTGCAGCTACCTTGTACAAGTTTTCCGATGCGGTCATGTGTCGGGTTTTCCATACGACCTTTACGAAGTCAGCCCAGCTCTGGTTTAGCCAACTACCCTCTCCCCCGTTCCATAAGCAACTTTGATGAGTTCAATTCTGCATTCCTGCACTAATTCACCAGTTGCAGGAAATATCAAAAAATACCGCTAGAGCTGTTCATCTTGAAGCAAAAGGAGAACAAAAGCCTGTGTGGATATATCAAAAGGTTCACAGATGCCAAACTAGAAGTGCCCTCAGCCTCTGAAGAACTCTTGGTCAATGCCCTGGCCCAAGGGCTCAGGAAGGGGGAGTTCTTCCAATCGTTGGTGGTAAAACCGGCACTGAAGTTCGGAGAGCTCTTGGAGAGAGCAAAAAAATACATCCACTTGGAAGAAGCCTTGAAGATAAAAGACGATGGAGAGAAGCGGAGAGAGAGACCCGATAGGGAAGATAGAGGAGTTCCAAGACTGATCTGATAGGAGGTCGTCCTTGATTTGATAGGTATATACCCTTGGCTTTGCTTCAAGGAGAAATTCTGTAGGCAATCGAGCGACATCCCGACCTCAAGTGGCTTAGAACATATTCCCAGAAGCCAAGGAAGGAAAAATATGAGCAATTCTGTCGATATCACAATGAATATATCCATGACACGGATGAGTGCACACACTTAAAAGACGAGATAGAGCGGATGGTACAAGTAGGACACCTCAAGGAGTTCATACGAACCAGAAAGGATAGTTTCAGAATCGACCTCCCTGAGAAGGATTAGTACCAGACCAGGCAAGGGTGAAATACTAGTCGTTCAAGCACTCAGATAGAGAACCAATCCCAGTAGGTGCAAGGGGAAATTTTGATGATCACTGGGGGTGAATGGGGATGAGCATTCTCGGCGAACCCAAAATAGTTACATACGGTCTGCAAAGGATCTGACCAGGAGAGCGCGTGAAGTTGGGCAAATAGTCCCGAGCCCAAATATATGCTTTGGATCTGAAGATGAGAACGGTATCTTAGCCCCTCATATGGATTCCCTAGTCATCACTGCCACTGTTGTTAATTACAATGTGAGGCGAGTCTTTGTCGACACGGGGAGTTCGGCAGATATCATATTCTACGATTGCTTTCGAAAATTGAATTTGAATGAAGAGCTGGAGGAAGTCATAACCTCATTGGTCGGTTTTGCAGGAGGAGCCTTGAAGCCGTTGGGAGCAATAAATTCCTGGTCACGCTAGGGGATAACCCATTCAGGCAAACTAGATCAGTACGATTCTTGGTGGTCGACGCGCCCTCTTCGTATAATGCAATGTTAGGGCGACTGTCCTTCAGAAAACTTCAAGCTTTGATTTCAGTCTATCACATGAAATTGAAATTCCCAGCTCAGGACGGGGTTGGCGAAGTTTGAGGAGACCAGTACGTGTCACGCCAGACATATGTGGAGAGTGTTCGATGCAATGACGAAGAAATGCGGGGTAAAAGAGTGAGAACAGAAGAAACCAAACCTGAGCTAATTCAGCAGGAGGAAAACTTGATGTCGGTGGAGGTAATCTCAAGAGATGACAGTCGAGTCCTTTGGGTATGAACGACCTTGAGCCCAGAAGTTTTGGTAGAACTAGTTGCACTTTTGAGGAGTAGTGCAAATATTTTTACCTGGTCTCCCCAAGACTTAGTGGGAATTGACCCAGCATTGGCAGAACATTGTCTTAATCTAAGCCCTACGGCAAAGCCTGTAAAACAGAAAAAGCAGAATTTTGGCCCTGAGAAAGAGGCCATCATTGAGGCAGAAGTGGACAAGTTATTACGTGCTAAACACATTAAGGAGATACAATTCCCAGAATGGCTCTCCAATGCTATACTAGTACTGAAGACAGAGGAGGATTGGCGAATGTGTATCGACTTTAGAGATCTCAACCGTGCCTACCCTAAGGATCACTATCCACTGCCAAGGATAGACAAGCTAGTGGATTCCACATCTGGATGTGAATTGTTAAGCATGATGGATGCCTCGCAAGGCTATCATCAAATCAGGTTGGCGGAGGAAGACTGGAAGTGGGTTAGCTTTATAACGCCAAAAGGAACATATTGCTTTGTGGTAATGCCGTTTGGTCTCAAAAATGCGGGAGATACGTATCGAAGGCTGGTGAACAAAATGTTTAAAAGCCAACTCGGGAGAAACATGGAAGTGTACGTAGACAACATTTTGGTTAAGAGTATTAAGGCAACATCACATGTGGATGATTTGAGAGAAACCTTTGACATCCTGAGAAAGTATAAGATGAGGCTAAACCCCTAGAAGTGTGTGTTTGGAATAAGGGCAGGAAAATTCTTAGGGTACATGGTTACGGAAAGGGGATAGAGGCCAACCCGGAAAAGGTCAGGGCTATCATGGATATGCCGCCTCCAAAAAACGTCAAGGAAGTCCAATGTTTGGCTGGGAGAATCAATGCTTTGAGCAGGTTTGTCTCCAGATCGGTGGAAAAGAGCTTACCATTCTTCAGAGAATTACGAAAGAAGGCCCGATTCCAGTGGAATAAGGAATTTCAAGAGGCATTTCAAAAGCTGAAAGAACACTTAGCAGATATGTCCTTATTGACTAAGCCAATTGTGAGGGAGTCGTTGATTTTATATATGTCTGTGGGGAAATTAGTGGTGAGTACGGTCTTGATTCGGGAAGAGGGAAAGTTGCAGAAACCAGTGTATTATTGGAGCAAGGTCTTGCATGAGGATGAACTCCGATATGTAGAGGTGGAAAGGGCCATGGTAGCCCTTGTTGGAACTGCCCGGAAACTCCGACCTTACTTCCTGTCCCACAAGATCATAGTTCGCACTAATTTACCTATGAAGTCCATAATGAGCAAGCCAGATGTTTCGGGGAGGTTAGTCAAGTGGATAATTGAATTGAGCGAGTTCGACATACATTTTGAAGTGTAGTTTTTCGTAGTTTTGAATATATCAAAGGTTCATGGCTTGGTATTATTGGAGACCGATTCAATTGCAAGTTTCGAGGTGTTTCAAGCTTAGGAAATAAAGGGAAAATGAAAATAAAGTAATTAAGCTAACTAAATCTAAACTAGGAATTGAAATTGCATGTTGGTTGGATGCCTCGGTCGTATGCCTTAATTGAAAATGCAAGCAAGTAATGAAAATAAGTAAGAAAATGCAATGTTTCACCAAGTACAAGCATGCATGCACAAGGTACAACTGTGCATAAAATCCTAAATAATGCAAATTAACATAAATTGAAAGCATGGATGTAAAGAGCAAGAAAAGTTGACACGAAAGTTTAAAACTTTAAGGAAAATAACAAGCATTAAAGAGTAGATCTAAGATTTAACCTAAAACTATGCATGAAAATTAAATTGCAAATAAAGCACAAGAACAACTCAAAATCAAGATGATCTAAGACTTGATCTATGATCTAGATGTGTCAATCATCTAGATTCCATATCAAATTCTTAAGATCTAATAAAATAAATCAAGGTGCTAATGCAAAAGGCATAACATGAAGAACAAGCATGGAAATGAAGAACAAAGCATGGAAATAAAGCATAAAACATGAAATTGAAAGGAAACTTACTTGAATTAAGAAATGAAACAAAGATTGAATGTAATTGCATCAAAAGTAACAATCCAAAGGTGTATTTAGATTCTTATTAGGCTTATAAACCCAAGGAGGTGCTTGAAATTAAATCTAATCTAGATAAAGAAATTATATAAAAGCTTTAAATCCAATCTAAAACCTAAGAAAGAGAAAATTATCCAAGAGCTTGAGAGAAATTTGATCCCAAACCCTAGCTTGGGTTGGGAGGGGAGTTATTTTCAATGGTACAAGGTGTGGGCTTTATATAGTTGTTTGTATGGGCAAAAACGTCCAGAAATGCCCAAATTTGCCGAACCCCCAGCGTTGCAGTAGATCGACTGCAGGGGTGTCGATCGACTGCTCAGTCGATCGACTGAAGGGTAATCGATCGACTTCTCTGCTGCAAGATGTTGGCCTCTGCCCGACAGTCAATTTCTGGCTTTTTAGTCAATCCGATAGTCGATTTCTGGCTTTTTTGTCGATTCTGGAAGCTTTCGGGTCGAATTTCTTGTTTTCCGATCTAAATCGTCTGCCAAGTGAATATAATCCTTTCTGCCACCTACAAAACAAGAATTTGGACTTAAAAACCCAAAAATAGCACAAACACCTCACATATTGTACTCTTAAAGACAAAAAGAAAATAAACGAGAAAAGTCCTGGAACCTAACGAGAAACGACTCAAAACTACTAGACACGACGCTAAACCCTAACTAAAAACACGAGAAAAAACACATCAATTACATGAAAAACAACTACCCCACACTTATCAGTTTGTCCGTCCTCGAATAACGAAAAGAATCGAGAGTGCACACGCAATGAACATTATTTGAAACGAGAAACCCTTGTGCTTATCCTTATTAATATGATGGAAGTATCAACATAAACTCGCTATCGTTAAGCATTACTCGTATTACTCCTTCTCTAATGTAAACCAAATCGATGACTTCCTCACAAATGGAGTTTTGAGGGGGTTCCGCTCAAGTCGCTCAAGTGTTTAATATGGGACGTGTATACGCTCAAGTCGATCAGTACATGCACCTTGTCAAGATTTCATAAATCGGATGCTCAAAATTGCTCGTAGTACATGACCAAAGAAGAATCGAAAGAGGTCTTTATTATGGGTTGTACTGTTGGCTCTTTGGTAAGGTATGTAATATTTGGATATAGTGGCTAACACACGATCAAACGTGATCAATAACACACAAAACCCTAACTTTTAAAACCCGAAGCTTATGATCGCTTCACCTTTCCTAATTCACCAAACTCTCATTCGAACCCTTTCGTTCACCACATTCCCGAACTTTAATTCACAACACTTAGAAGCTTTTTGAATTTACTTCTTTTCACTAAACTTAACCTTTTTAAATTAGGCTTTTCCCTTGAACGCACGCTTTATCACTTTTCGTGATTTGTGTTGGAGTATTTTTCTTTTTTTTTCTTTTTTTTTTTGTATAAGAAACTCAAAACCCGAAATCCACAATCGATTTCCCTCACATTTCTCGTCAACTAACAACGTACCCTCTCACCTCACAAATTATGAAGATACAAGAGCTAAAATCGAGCTCGGCTAACAAGAAACGAGATAAAGGCTCAAGGGGGCTCATTTGGGAATTTGAAGTAGCGTATATATATGGATATGGCCGGAACAAGGGTGATATATGTGCCTCAAGGTCATTTTCGAATTCAATCATGTACGAGCAAAATCAAACCTCCTCAATGCAATTTCCATAAAAATGCAAGCAAGCCGATAAATCACACAAGGCTACTCACTAGTTTGCACCGAATTTGGGAGCAAATTCGAAAGAGCTTTTAGAGCTTTGCAATCTTTTCACGAGAAAATATTGATTATATATATATATAGGCGGTTTTTTGGACGAAGCACAAAAATTCAACCCCTCACACAAGAGGCCATAAACATGCAAAAACCCGACAAGTAAACTATTCAAATTTCCAAGCACGTGGAGTTGTTTAAACATGTAATAAACACACAAAAGACACAAAAATCGACTCAACCATATAATAGCGCAAATGGTAAGCGTCATTTCGCCAAGAATGCGTCACTTCACCAAGGCTCGAGTTAAGAACAACAAAACATGCTTTTCGACACCCGGACCCTAACCACCTACCCACCCCACACTTAAACCATGCATTACCCGCATTTTAATGAAAACCAAGTAAAAGGAGGGGGAATAGAAACTTCCTTAACCGAGCGAGTTTAGGTCGAGCTCGGTGGGATCCACCTAGGCATCTAAGCAATCCAAGCAAAAATCGAGGGCGGCTAGTATCTCCCGGCTCTATGAACGCTACTCACTTATCCAACCACCCAAGGTTGAAGTCGGAAAATAACACACTATAAAAGAAAAATCACACAAAATTAAAAAAATCAAGAAAATATGCACATAGACCAAAATGAAAACTAAAAGATAACCAAACTATATATTTTTTAATTTTTAATTTTTTTGAATGTTTTTGAATTTTCAATTTTTGAATGTTTTTGGATTTTTATAATAAGAGAGAAAGAAAGGAAGAAATAAAATAAAATAAGTAAACGAGAAGAACTTGGGTTGCCTCCCAAGAAGCGCTTGTTTTACATCACTAGCTTGACGAACTCCCTTTTTGATCAAGGTGGGAAGATAATGGGAGGGTCCACCAACACAATCTCCTCCTTGTCGAGGGGAATTGTGGTCTTGAAGTGGCCCGACACTTCATCTAAGATCCAATAGAAATATTGAGCGGCTAGTGTTCTAATCGGGCGAGTAGGAGTCGTCATGGGTAGATCCTCGGGTAGAATTGTTGTTTTGAAGTGACCTGAAGACTCATCCCAAAAACAAAATGAGTAATGGCCGTCCGTCTTTTCCAACATGTGGTCGAGCAACGGGGGAGGGAAACGGTCGTTCTTGGTAGCCACATTTAACTTTTCAAATTCGATCAACATCCTCCATCCTGTTTTAGCCCTCGTGGCCAATAACTCACCTCCTTCTTCCTCAAAAATGAACATGCCGCTCATCTTTGGCACCAAGTCAATGGGCTTCACCCATTCGATTTTAGAAATCACAAACATAAAGCCCTCCAACAACCACCTCCAAATCCCGGCTCTCACCATTTCATCAAGAATCAGATTCAACGGGCTCAATCTCTCAAGAACTCCCGGTCTCCAATCAATAGCACTCTTAAGAACATCAAACACTTTACCCGTCCTCTCTTCTTCACCTCGGTTCGAATTTTCCAAGATGGTAATCGGTTCGCTCTCTTCTTCCTCCAAATAAGTATGCGTTAACTCGAACAAATCACCGATCCTCTCAAGGTACTCTTCAAGCTCTTTAATCTTAGCATCACTAACCCCCACCCCAAGCAAATCTTCAGACTTCTCAATGGAATCGACTCCCAACCCATCATCAACAATCTCCATTCCATATGTTGTGGAGCACCATATCCATGAAGTCGGGGCGTGTATGTCCGGATAGAAGTATGGAACTTGCACATTCGGATAGGAATTTAGAGCTCCATAACAGCCCAAGGAACTATACACCCTCGATAAACTATCAAACCTGATATGGTTTGCACCATGCCCTCCGATGCCGGGTTGCCCATAACCAAAACCACCATTGGCAACGTGGTTTGCACCATGCCCTCCCACGTTGCCAAAGCAATTATACGATAACTCATTCCCGACATGGTTTACACCATGCCCTCCCATTCCGGGAATGTATCCACCATAGTTATATGAACCTTGCATACTAAATAAAAAAAATGTCAAATAACAAAGAAAGCTTAAAAACACAATGGAACTACAACCAAATCGAAAGCCTTAACCAAGCCGAGTCTCAATGGCGCCATTTTGAACTGTAGTTTTTCGTGGTTTTGAATATATCAAAGGTTCATGGCTTGGTATTATTGGAGATCGATTCAATTGCAAGTTTCAAGGTGTTTCAAGCTTGGAATATAAAAGGAAAATAAAACTAAAGCAATTAAACTAGCTAAACTAACCTAGGAATTGAAATTGCATGTTGGTCGGATGCCTCGGTCGTATGCCTTAATTGTAAATGCAAGCAAGTAATGAAAATAAGCAAGAAAATGCCATGTTTCACCAAGTACAAGCATGCATGCACAAGGTACAACTATGCGTAAAATCCTAAATAATGCAAATTAACATAAATCGAAAGCATGGATGTAAAGAGCAAGAAAAGCTGACATGAAAGTTTAAAAACTTTAAGGAAAATAACAATCATTAAAGAGTAGATCTAAGATTTAACCTAAAACTATGCATGGAAATTAATTGCAAATAAAGCACAAAGAACAACTCAAAATCAAGATGATCTAAGACTTGGTCTATGATCTAGATGTGTCACTCATCTAGATTCCATATCCAATTCTTAAGATCTAGCAAGAAATCAAGGTGCTAAGGCAAAAGGCATAACATGAAGAATAAGCATGGAAATGAAGAACAAAGCATGGAAATAAAGCATAAAACATGAAATTGAAAGGAAACTTACTTGAATTAAGAAATGAAACAAAGCTTGAATGTAATTGCATCAAAAGTAACAATCCAAAGGAGTATTTGGATTCTTCTTAGGCTTAGAAACCCAAGGAGGTGCTTGAAATTAAATCTAATCTTGGAAAAGAAATTACATAAAAGCTTTAAATCCAATTTAAAACCTAAGAAAGAGAAAATTATCCAAGAGCTTGAGAGAAATTTGATCCCAAATCCTAGCTTGGGTTGGGAGGGGAGTTATTTTCAATGGTACAAGGTGTGGGCTTTATATAGTTGTTTGTAGGGGCAAAAACGTCCAAAAATGCCCAAAATTGCTGAACTACCAGCGTTGCAGTCGATCGACACAGATGGTTCAAGCATTAGATGATTTTATGCATGAAATGGTTAGCTCTGGCGAAGGAAAGAAAGAGTGGAAAATCTACACAGATGGTTCAGTTGGAAACCTGGGTTCTAGACCCGGAGGGAGTGACCACTGAGTATTCAGTACGAATGAACTATTCTTTATCTAATAATGGAGCGGAATATGAAGCATTTTTTAGAGGAGTCCAGATTGCAAAGGAGTTGGGAGAAAAATGGAGACGTGCAAATGTGGATTCGCAGCTCGTGTGTAAGCAGATAAGAAGAGAATTCAAGATGAGAGAAGGGCAAATGCGAAAATACTTAGCTCGATTTTGTGAGCTGGCTAATACCTTGGACGCTTTGGATGTTCACCAAATCCATAGAGAATAAAACAGCCGAGCTGATTACCTGGCTAAGGTAGCCAGCTCAGCAACAGACTGTCAAGAAAGAGTGATCACCTTATTAATGGCTCAACGGGAGTATGGGGAAGAGGAGGTCAACGCATTAGAGGAAGGCGAGGAGGATTGGCGCTCTCCTCTTAAAGCGTACTTATATATGGGAGAGCTACCAGAGGATAGAAGAGAAGAAGCAAGCTACGAATCAGATCGGCCAGATTTTGCATAATCAAAGGAGAGTTGTTTCGGAGAGGGTTTGGACAACCTCCCCTGAAGTGTCTAAGCGCGAAGGGGGGTATCCACGTGCTCAAAGAAGTTCATGAGGGATGTTGTGGTAAATGTATGGGTGTCAGAGTCTTATCTAGAAAGTTAATGCCGGCAAGCTACTTTTGGCCGAGAATCAGGTAAGATGCAAAGAACTTTTTAAAAGCGTGCGACAAGTGTTAAAAACACTCTACGCTTATGCACCTACCTGCAGAAGAGCTCATGACAATGATCTCCCCCTGCTTCTTTTCCAAGTGGGGGATATATCTGGTGGGACCTTTGCCCACAGCTCCAGCCCAAAAAAGATTCTTGATCCTGGCCATGGACTATTTCAGCAAGTGGGTGGAGGCTAAAGCCTTAGAGAGAATTACGGAAGAAGTGGTAATGGGCTTTTTGTGGAGGAATATAGTGTGCCGGTTCGGAGTCCCAAGGATCTTGGTGTCCGATAATGGCACGCAGTTCATGGGAGTGAGGATTCGAGCCTGGTGCACGAAGATGAAGATATACCATCATTTAACGTCTGTCTACCACCCTTGGGCAAATGGTCAGATCGAGGTGACTAATCAATCTTGGTGCAGGGGATTAAGGCACGTTTAGAAAAGTCAGTAGGCAAATGGGTAGAGGAGCTCAGTTCAACCCTATGGGCCTATCGAACTAACCCCAAGGAAAGCACTGGAGAAGCTCCATTTAGCCTTGTATATGGCATGGATGTCGTAATTCCCGTGGAGATAAGTATGGAGACTCACCGAATACACATCTTTGATGAAAACCAGAATGAGTTGTTAGTACAGGATGCACTAGATTTGCTTGAGGAAAATAGAGAAAGAGCTGTGGTAAAAATGAAATATATGAAGGGACGGATCAGGGCAACCTATAATAAATTGGTAGTGAAGAGGCGTTTTTAGATAGGAGACATGATCCTCCGCATAGCTGACTTAGGTAAGCCAAAGGGTAAGCTAGATGCTACTTGTCAAGGACCGTACAAGGTCACGAAATCCCTCATGGGAGGGGCTTATGAATTAGAGCAAATGGATGGAGTCAAAGTACCCCGAGAGTGGAATGTAGCAAACCTACGAAAATATTATGAGTAAGATTAATGCATGAAGCTTATTTATATAAAATATGTGGTTTGAATTTATCTTGGTTTTATTACAAACTGACCTGATTGTTAGTAAAGTCTTAGCCCCGACTGGCTAAGGGCGGATGCCCCAAAAATTCTGACCTATTTGTCAGAGAAATTTTTAAGCCCTGATTGGCTAAGGGCCGATGCCCCAAAAATCCTGATCTAATTGTCAGACAAATTTTTAAGCCCTTATTGGCTAAGGGCGGATGCCCCAAAAATCTTAACCTGATTGTCAGAGAAGTTTTTAAGCCCTTATGGGCTAAAGGCGGATGCCCCAAAAATCCTGACCCGATTTTCAGAGAAGTTTTTAAGCCCTGATTGTCTAAGAGTGAATACTCCGAAAATCCTGACCGGACTGTCAGTAAAACTTTGGCCCTAATTGTGTAGAATCAGATGCCTTAAAGAACCTGATCTGATTGTTAATAGGGGTTTCAGTCCTGAGTGGTTATAGAATGGATGCCCCAAATGCTCGACTCAACTTATCAATAAAGTTACAACCCAAGTAGGTTGAACATATTATCGGCCGGATGACTATCCTGGCCCAACTTCAAATTGTAAGAAGAATAGATGAAGGGCATCTAAGGCAAAAAGTTTATTTGGATACATAACAAAATTTTGCAAGCTTGATCGAAATACAAGAAATAAAAGGAAATATCGAGAAAAGTGACAAGAACACAGAAATACATCAAAATGAAACATGAAATTAGATCACATTAAAACGTCATGGGTGGGAGGAAGAAGCCCTCTTATCAGAACCCAAACCTCGGTGAACATGCCACAGCTCGCGCTCAATCTCGTGGAGACATTGGTGATACCTATCCGCTCGTTCATAGGTGGAGTGAGCCTCGCTGGCGGTGCTAGTCAGTCGACATACTGATTCAAGCAGATCAGCTTCTCCTCTTGGAGTTGCCGGTTGAGCTGGCGGAGCTCTACCCACTCGCGCTTATATTAGCGTTTCTTTTGCCTCTTCCTCTCCAAAAGTCGACATACTTGAGAAAACTTTTCGCAGAGCACAGAAAGTTTATCAGAAAATTTAAAGTTCTCAGAAAAGAGTGCAAGATTTTTTTCCCTTCAAAATATCAATTTCCTCAAGCAAAGGAGAACAGGCCATAATGAGAAATACGCAGAAAAAAAAGGAGATTTTATATATAAGAGATAAGCTCAGAAGGTACTAGGGTTTTCTTGAATTCGTGTAAACCCTAAGTATATATAGAAAAAATAAAGAAAAAGACAAAATATATTAATCAGTGATACAGGTCCATGACTTAAATAAAAGCAAAATAACAATACTGAGAAGAAGGCACCTAAGCCCTATAATCCGCAGTATACAGCTCTCCACTAGCTGGCTCCGCATCCCTGGACACTTCCCCAAAGTCTTTCTCAAACTGGGTATTGCCCTGGATCTCCCCCAAGTTGGCAAATGTAGGAGAAGTCGTAGTCGTTGGTAAGGCCAACGTCAATGACATGTTTAGGGGGGGGGGGGGGGGGGGGGGGGGGGGGAAGGGGGGGGCTGAAGAGGAGGAGTAAAAGGCTTGACGGATGTAGTCAACAAACTCAAGAGCCCAAGATGGTTAATCTGATCATCCTCAGTAATGTGGGAGAAGCTGGTAGGCTCTGGAGGAGTTTCTAGGCGAACTGAGCAGTTGAATGGAACTGAGGGGTTCTCGGCAGACCACTTGGCTTGGGCATCCAGACCAAGATGGTAGTAGACCTCAGCCTCGGTGACCAGAATGTCGTAAAATTCGATAGATCCCAGGAAAGCCCTTCGAGTTGTCTCCCTGGTCAACTGGATAAGCCGCTGACCTTCCTCAGAATTGAGGAATTCGATCCGGTCCTCCGTGCGTCCTTCAGTTCACCCCCAGTCCTCGCCATCCGTTTCTCCCTCAGCTCGCATATGATGTGTTTTTCTTTAAACTCCTCCTCTCGGATCATAGCTAGAGCTCGGTTTTTCCCCTCAGACTCCTTAACCTCTTGCAGCTCAGCCTGGGCAGTTTCTAGCTCAGCTTACGCAACCTTCAGCTCAACCTGGGAAGTTTCTATCTCAGCTCGAACAGTCTGTATCTCATCCTCGGCCGCCTTTAGTCTAGCCTGGGAGTCGTGCATCTCGGCACTCCTGTCCTTTACCCGGGTAATCAAACTTTTCTCCCGCTCTTGCAGGGCTACATACTTCTTGGACAGGTCGGCATTCATCGTGGAACCACGAGCTCGGGCTAAAAGAGATGCCCTTTTCATACCGGCCTAATAAAGAAAAAAGTAAAATGATGAAAAGGGAAAAAGGGTACAAAATAGTGATCAAGATAACAAAATCATAACCCAAGCCTCGTCCTGGAAGTAGGACTCAATGAGCTCGTGGTCTGGCCATTTGTCCACAGTTCGGCAGTCAACAGTGAGTGATTTCCCCATGACGAAGTGAACTGCCATGTCCCCAGGGCAGTTCAGGACGGAAGAGCTGTTGAAAAAGTTCTGGTTGGAAACGCTTATCAGGGGCCTCGGCGCAGTCGCCTCTTGGCCGGATTGGGCGCGCTTGTGTGGAACTAGCGCCTGTTCATCCTCCGAGCCAGAGGGAATGGTCAAGTCAACGGTCGGGCTGGCCAACTGCTTAGGAGAGGATGTCCCCTCCAACCTGGTGTGCCCATCCGACCCCGCTGGGACTCCTACCGCTTCGGGGATCGTGGCTGTTTCTGGGTCAGGAGATGAAGAAGGTCTGGCCGATTCACCAAGAGGACTCTTCTGACCGCCAGCAGTGCCCCTTTTTTTCCTCGCGGCCATCCTCTCCCTCATCATCTCGACTGAAAAAGAAGTTCATCAAAGGGATAAATAAAGGTGAAGGTACAAAAAAAAGAAAACACTTAAGAAATACTCGAATATGGATTAAGAGAATGAGAGCTGGTTAGCCCTGGAATGTGCCGATCTCGGGAGGTAGAGGACCGTTCTCTTTCTTATGCACCTCTAGAATAAAGTATTTGATAACATGTTCAATATGGTGATGAGTTTCAAGAGAAATACAAATGTCACTCCTAAATCAAGGGGTGAATTTAACGAATATTGTCTTCGTCCTAGGCTACCAGAAGATGCATCACGAAAGTATACTAAAACTTTTTACACATTGGATAAGACATCAAAAGTTTCCTTGTGTGAATGGGTGAAAGCTCTTTAATTCCATGACTGTCATGTGGTCATACAAAGGTTGATATCAATTACCTTTCGAGAGTTTCTTCTCCATCTAGAATGGAAGACCCTAATAGAGTTGAGTTTGTTCTTCAAGGACCTCAATTCTAGAGTTATTAGGACTTATGACTTGAGTTTTTTGAAGTGTGACATTCATCTAATTTGTTGTCAACTTGAAAAGATTCCACCTAGTTTTTTTGAATCCATAGAGCATTTGCGATTTCACTTAGTATATGAGGCGAGAATTGTTGGTCCAGTGCAATATAGGTGGATGTATCTATTCGATGGTTATCTCATAATAATGATAGCTGATTCATAGATATTTGTGTGTATTTTTCATATATTTTTGTGTCTTATTTTGTGAGCTTTAGTCGAGTTTGACTTACATTTGTCAAGTTTTTTCTTTGTTTTAGATTTTTGTAGCGTTTGTCATCATCTTACTATTTTTCCATATTTTTCTATTACTTTTTGTAGATTATATGTTTTTTTCTTGGATTTTGAATATTCGTGCGAACCTAAGAACATTTTTGAGAATCGTAACCACCTCGATTTGACAAAAGGATGACCCAATCTCATAAAGCACAAGTATCAATCGATGCCCAATTGACGTGGGCCTTCCACTTGCCTCACCCGCATAGTGTCGACTGACCAGGAAAGAATCGCCTGCCACCATCAATCGACGCCCCATAGACATGCCATCAACACATCGCCTTTTTCTCATCATTGACCACCTTTGTCAACTAACACATCATCAACGGAAGAGGCACTGTTGATCAATGGAAGGACATATTTGACAATTTTTGGGAAAATTTATCATTTTGCCCCCATTTTCACCTATAAATACCTACATTCTTCCCAACATAAAGGGGAGCCTTTGAACCCCTTAGGGTTTGAGAGCCCAAGCTTGCCTTGTCCTCTTCTTCAACCTTCTTTTTCAAACCTTTCTAAACTTCAATTGAAAAGGTCCTAGTTAACTTAGGTAGAAGAACATTAGTTTAGTAGTTAGTTAGTTTAATTGGTGTGTGGAGAGGCTTAGTTTAGTGTGGTGAAATATTTGCTCTTTTGGATTTCAAGACTTGAAGAATATTTTCTATTTAGCATAATGAACCAAACTTTTGTGCACCCCTTTTTTTTATATATTGTAATTTAAAACACGCAAGCTTGCTCGCAAGAGAACGAGGGCGCTTGTAGGGTGGGAAGTTGACTCGTGTTGATCTCTAGAGGAAAGCTGATTTGGAAGTTCATTTTATGTTTGCGTTTCACGAATAAGAAATTAAAGAAAATAACACATGAACGAGGTTTTGTTTCATTTGTTTTAAGAACTAGAAATTAATTAAACTAATTAAAACTAAGATTCGATTATACTATGATCTACTTAATTAAATCTAAATTATTTAAACTAAGAACTAATTATCTAAATCCTAAATTATTTTATCTAAGAGCAAATAAATCTATAATATATTTAAATTAATTAAAAGACTTTAAAAATGATTTAAGAAAACTAGGATTCTAGAGCTTTGATTCGTCTCCACGATCTCTTGGGATAACACAAATGATGGTTCTAAACGAATCTAGTCTCTAGACCCATTAGTTCTAGCTAACAATTATCATCAATATCAAAGCAATCACAAGAACGATTCGTCGTGGAAGCAATAATTACTCTATGAAAATTAATTAAACTAATCAAAAGCATGCAGACTAAATTAAAGAGCGAAGGAATAAATACTCACTAATTAAACGAAGAAAGTTGCAGCGTTCCAAGCGAAGTCTTGAATCTAAATTATCTAAACTATCTATTCTAATCTAAAATTTAAAAAGTCAAAGCTAAAAAATTTAAAGAGTAACTAAAGAAATAGAAGGGCACTTGTTGGGGTTGTCAGCCCCCAAAAGGCCTTGGAACCCTAGAAATATGATTATATATGTAAAAATCTAAAATACATAGGGTATTTATAGTTGTGGGAAGTCTTGGGTAGAAAGAAACCCTAAAAATGCGTTTCTGGGCCGCTGGCGTCGACCGACGCAAACTGGTTGACGCTGACAGAGAGTTTTGTGGGCAGGTGCGTCGATCGACATCGGTTCTTGCGTCGACCGATGTAAACTGGTCGACACAGGCGGACTGGTCGAGCGACGCAGGCACGGTCGGCAACGCTCGGCAGGCTTCGGCAGTGCTCGGCAGGCAATGTCGTGAGGTTACTATAACGGTTCCAGTTGGAATAACCGTTATAGAAAACTGTTAGCTACAAATTCTTCAAATCGCGGCCTGTTTTCGCTGAATCTCCACTCGTACGCCCACCCTTAACTACTTCCAAACTTAGATACTTCAAAATACCTATAATAAATATAAAATTAATTAAAATATGATAAAACAAGTTGGAAATAAAAAAAATTACGAAAATATGCTCAATCTATCCAACTTTCATCAAAATCAACAATAAAAACTAAATAAAATACTAACTAAAATCAAGACAAATTCGTGTTAATCACATAATTTATTATTGTTTTTCTCTTTCATTTTCTAGTTAATTTGTATGAATGTCTGGAGTTATTTGTTCTCTCATGTTTGGTTGTAGTTTAGATGTTTAAGCTTTTCTAGAGTTGTTGATGAAACCTTTCAATTTCCACCATTGTTGTCTTCTTGCTTCCTTTCAAGCTTTTTCTTTTACCTCTTTTAGCATGCTTTAGGTAGTTGGTAATGTAGAACAAGTGAGTTTAGCCGCATTTATCTTGTAGTTGACTTGTAATATAAAGTATAGCTTTATAGGTTAGTAGACGTGTAGGATTAGATTTTTTAGTTTATCTAAGAGTAGTTTAAATGTATTTTCCCTACCATGCTTGTGTTAATTTAATTTAATTTTTAATTATTAGCTCATGATTTTACTAACTTGGATTATGGATGTCTTAATTGGTTTAATTAAGTTTATACCTGGTCTAAGTTTATATTACTGCATTTATTGATGACTATAGGTTAGAATTATAGGTTTAGGGTCTAAATGAGTTTAAAACTATCAATGGGTAATTATCGCGTGTTTGATTGAGAATTGGGATAGACAACCGCTATCTATATATTGTGTTTGATAAGTTGCCAACTGATCGTAGACACGAGTTTAGAACCCCTAGACCCCCATTTTATTTATTTTTTCAAAGTCTTTGATTTCATTTCTCATAATTTAAATTATCGTCTTAGTTGTTAGAAACTCAAGAAATGAAATTTGATCATGTGTTTACGTAGCTTTTTTTTTTTTCGTTCTTTATTCAAACATAAAAATTGCTTCCAATTATTCCTCATGAGATTTGACTTGAGTCACCTCACCGAACTACGATTGACCTTGTTCTCTTACGGGTGATCCTCAAACATTTATTAAAAAAATAGTGCATTTGAGATCACTTGAATTGAGAAAATGGTGAAGCCAATGATGATGGCATTCCTTCGGTGTTCAAAAACTATGATAAAACATTCGTATTATTGGGAAAAAGATTCTTGAAAAGAGAATAATTTCATGGGGTGAGAGTTTTATTGAACTTTGATGTAGTTCAAGATTTTATTAGGTTTGAAATATCATTTTTAAATTTTAGTTAATGAAACAAGCATTAATAATAAATTAAAGTAATTTTCATCTTTAAACATATGCAATATTATTATGGAGGGTGTAAAACGCTATCAACCAAACATTACAGATGATGGACTCAACAAGAAAAATTATAAAATGAGTTTGCAATTGATTAGAACAGTATGTGAGCTCCCTTAAACTAATTATAAATAGTTGTCATATATGTGTGTGTACACACACACACACAAACACACACACACACACACACACACACACACACACACACAYATATATATATATATATATATATATATATATATATGTGTGTGTGTGTGTGTGTGTGTGTGTGTGTGTGTGTGTTTGTGTGTGCGCGCGCATTTGCAAATGAAGTTTTAATAAATAATAAGTTTTATGACGTTTTGTCATTAAAGACACAAGATTCCTTGAATAATGTCATTGACGAGTACGTCAAGAGTCTAGTAGTACGTTCATCATATATGAATACATATCATGGCTACAAGATATATGGATACAGTTTCCCCAATGGTTGCATACGAATTAGATAGATGAACTTTGAGCACTAGTGTCTGTATAAGATAAACAAACTATGGGGATGATGAGTATGGTTTTTACGGTCGTCTCATAGAAGTTATCAGACTCGAATATACACGGTTTCCTCACAAGAGCACACTAATAATGTGAGTGGTTTGATCCAACTGCCATGGGCACAAGGGTCCATCCTCAATATAAGCTCTTTGATGTCAGTCATAAGCATAGATTCAGTCGCTATAAGTTGTTTCTACCCACTACCCAAGCTATTAGAATTTACTATTGCACGTATCCTAGTATGAAACAAGACAAGGTGGATTATTTGAAAACATGTAAAATTAAAATTAGATCAATAATAGATTTTATCGAACCTATGGTTCCTGATCAATCATTTAAGATGATGTTAGATGATGTTGATTTCCAATTAAATGACATGTTGATAACAAATTAGTTGAACTTGTAGATGAAGCAGTGAATGACACAGAAGATAAGTTTTTAATCGATGAAGATACGAACAAAGATGAGTTTGATGATAAATTACATTTGAAATGTGTCAATTCAGATTAGAGTGAAGTATAAAATTATCCATATGAAGTATGAAATTATTTTTTATTTATGTACATGCATGGTAATATGCATTGTTTTTAATCAACTCAAACTATATGCTATGCTCAGTTTCTATTATTTTTTAGATGAGGGGTAGATGTGGTCAACATGGTGCTTCTCTCGACCCATCTTCATGTTGTATTCTCTCGGCCCCCATCTTTAGGTCATGCATCTTTTGGCTCATCCTCATTGTCAAACTATCAATTAGACGATGATGACGATATGATGGACTTATCAGGAATCACTCTGCCTTTGACATTCTGACCACCCCATCTGATGCTAGTACATCCGAAGGCCTCATTCCACCTCATCGTGATATGATCAAGGTCTAGTCGCTGGCCTGAGTTAAGTAACTTCAACCTAATTCTCAATTCTAATAAATTCTTATGTTAATATATTGTTCTAATTAAACATAAATTTTTAGGCTGCACAGTTACTAGAAATAGTTACCGATATTTCTTTGATGAATCTAAGAGACTCGTGTACAACTTAAATAGTTTCCTAGTAATTAACTAGTCTTTTCATTTGGAACACATGTATATAGTTTTATATATATATATATATATATATAAAATAGTTTTGTAGTAAGTTATATTCTGGGACCCAAGTCTATATTCTAAAAGCACTGTGAAGAATTTCTTTTATGCCACTATGGGTGCTAAGTGGTCCAACCACTTCAACGTGTGGAGGCAGACATGAGGAATAAAGGGGAGGAGCCCACGTGTATAAGAGAGGACATATGAAGGAGATCGAAATAAGAGTGGGATAAGCTCGATAAGAAAGAGAGGTCTGAGAAGGCGAGCAAAATAGGATGAGCGAGCCTGACAGCCTAGATACTGGGATATTGAAGTAGATTTATATTTACATTTATATATTTTCCTTTTAAGTAGGGGTGAGCAAAAAACTGAGAAACTGAAATAACCGACCGAACCAAACCAAACCAAAAAATTTTGGTTCAGTTTTCGGTTTGAGAATTCTAAAATTTCAGTTATTTCGGTTCTGTTTTAACCAAAATATAATTTAAGAAAATTGTATTTATTTATATTACTTATTTTTATTTTTATTAATTCGGTTCGGTTAATTTGATTTTAAACATATTTTAGGTGTAGTTCGGTTTGCAATTTTATAAATATTTTAATTTTTAGTTTTTTCGGTTTTAGACCTAAATTTGGTTCGCTTTTCGGCCGAACCGGACGAATGCTCACCCCTACTTGTAAGTAATTCATTACTTCATAATTAATGTCAAAAACATTTATAAATATTGAATATGCTTGAGGAAAGGGTTAGGGAACTAACTGCGCACGAGGTTTTACTAACTATGCACCAGAGAGTCGATGTCATATTTACTAACCCCATATCACAACAGACATCTACAATATAAATATATATATATATATATATATATATATATATATATATATATATATATATATATATATATATATATATATATCTGTGTGTGTGTGTGTATGTGTGTGTGTATTATTTTTAATGCTAACTGAGGTTATATCAATCAAAATATTTTGGGTGGAGTTTCAGAGTTGTCAAGATGAGAGACATGATGCATCAAAGGACCTTAACGCCATTAACGAGGATGAGTTCTAGACGTCTTCATGGTGAAAAATGGTCGATGTTTTGTTTTGGGATTATTCGGGGAAATTATGGCTTCGAAAGTTTACAAAGAAGGCAGGCTTCATCTCATCCCGATAGCCATGTCACGCCGCTCCAGAACAGCTTCAGACTTTTAAGAGTTGGGTCGAGGCTTAGATAGAGGTGGAAGAGCGAGACATCGGTATCAGAGCTCTTCAAGGTGCATGCGTGAGAATGGCTAAAGCTCCAGACAATGCTTCGGTAACAGGTAATGGAGGAGATCGCCGTAGTGATGAGAGCTCAACTTCGACCTTAATATCCTCCATCTTATCCTCTAGCAGGGTAGTGATTTTAGATATTAAGAGTGATTTTAGGACATGTAGGAGTTTATTTAACATGAAAGAGTGATTATGATAAATTGTCATTCACAATAATTTTACTAAAAGGAGCAATATGCATACCTGCATCACTAGCAGTATGTATTGTTTATGCTCTCTGATAGTTTGTTGCCATGTTTAGATTAGACAGTTCACAAGTCAAGTGGTTTGTGGCTCCAGAATCTGGACACCAAATTAAATATTGACTCCCCTCCGAGTTAGCATTTCCAGAACTTGCAATGTTTGTCATATGATTGTTGTTACGAATCTCATTTCCTTATTGTGGTTTGTTGTTTACTTTAATCTGGTAGTTGGAGTCATCCCTATAGTAACATTTATCTGCAGTGTGATTATTAGACTAAAATGCAAATTTAGTCCATTAACTTTAAATGCAAGTTCTGACCTGAAATTGGGATTTTGGTCACAATTTTAGTCCACTAATTAAAATAAAGTCGCACATTCAGTCCAATTTTGGACTGAATGCGGGCCTTTATTTTAATTAGTGGACTAAGATTGCAACCTCTGTATTTGGTGGACTTTTTCTCACAAGTCCATAAATTTAATGGACTAAATTTTCATTTTAGCCGTGATTTTTATAACCATAAGTTTGACATCTAGGCTAGTTGCCTCCCAAATGACCTCTGCTTCCTCTATAGTTATTTCCTCTTCTAGAATACATCTTCCAATGTTGCCTTGAAACTGATTAGTGACTATGACTCTATCTATTTCTCTATTCCAAGAACTAGATGTTTAAGTGGTGAGGTTAGTAATAAACTGAGGGCTCGCATTATCATTAAAAACTTCATTAGCAATCTTATTCTCAAAGCTCAACAACATAGAATAAGCTTCATCATAGTACAGTTTTCAGTTCTAGTAGTGAGTGAGGAAATAAGAGGACATGATTTGATCACCCTCACTCATACCAATGGATCTAAGCATGTCGCAAACTGATTTCACCTTGTTAAAATAAATTAATTTTTTAACCAGCAAAATTAGTTCTCAGACAATCCCATATCTCTCTAACAGTATTCAAGCCAGCAGTTGTAACAAGAATATTTTCACTTAGTGAGACACTAGCCATGATACAGTTAATTGATACTATTTCATCTATTTCAAATAGTGAGGATTAATAGTGATACTTGGGTCGGAGTTTACAACCATAACTTTCTCTGGAATGGCATGTTGTCCATCGATGAACTCCTCTAGCCCATATCTACGGATAGCTGCTAGGACCTGCTACTCCCATAGCAAAAAATTGTTGTCACTCAACTTGATGCTGACAAGTTGGTCTATAGATGAATAATCTCCATATTTGGAGAAATCACTGGATTAATATGTCCTCCAGTTTCTCCAACTTCATTTGTCATTGTCGTTGTAGCTTCAGTTGCCATTTTAGTTAAAGAAAAGTCTCAAATAAACTAAAGAGTGAGTTAGAGACTAGATCAACCTAATCTGATACCATATAGAGAAAACAACATTAAAAAAGAAACCTGGTTTCTATAAATTGAACATTTCAAAATAAGCTTTTATTGTTGAATAATTTTTCAATGGTTACATGCCACGCAATGGCTCAATATATATAGAAGTGAGAATTGTGAGAACCTTCTAGACTGCTATGCCACATATATGCAATGTCTTGTTGTCATTGTACCTTCCGAATGTTGTGCTACATGTCTTTCATAGTTGTTGTAGTGTACCTTCTCATGGATGGCTTCTCAATTCTTATCCATAATGGGTGAGTTAACTTCTGGCTTCTCAATTCTTATCCATTGATCTTATAAAGATTTAATTATAATAAGGGGTGGATCTAGGACTCTAAATTTGGGGACTATATAGAAAAATAAGAACTAAAAGTTTTGAAAACCAAAGTTTATATTGATAAGTAAGAATATCAAAAGTTTTTGAATCATATTCGATCAAAAAATATATTTGTTATTTAACATGTGTGTTAATGTGAAACCAAAGTTTACATTGATAAGTACCATTATACCAAATAGCAAGACCAAATAAAATATGTTTGTAATGTAGAAATCAAAATTTATATTGATAAGTAGTACTATACCAGAAGAAAAAAAAGGTCAAATGAAATATTTTTGTTGATGAGTTGTATGTTGATGTCAAATAGAATAAGTTAACAAGAAGAAAGGATAGGGAAAAAAAGCTCATTAATATGAATTGAATCTCGCACCTATTGTATACATAAAAGGTATGTTTACCAATAGACCATCTTAAGCAAATACAACACTATAGAAGCAAAAGTTGCTCTCAGTCAAGTTTTGGTTAGAAAGAGATGCTCTCAACTTAGTGAGAGAAACATCCCCTCACCAAGTGCCTAAACTTGTAAGATTTGAAGATTTCCTTGAAGTTTGAGAGAATTTGCTTGAAGATTTGAAGATTTCTTTGAATCTTGCTTGAAGATTTAAATTTTGGGGCCCACCTCCTTATTCTTCTCTTCAATTGCTTGAAGATTTGAATATTACTTGAAGATTTCATTGAAGATTTGCTTGAGATTTAAATATTGCACGAAGATTTCTTGAAGGTTTGAATTTCTGAGACCACCTTTTATTTCTTGTCTTCAAATCTTCATATCTTCAAACCATCATGTTTAGTATTCCGAAAATGCCCCCTTGATTCGATCTATTATCCGTCCCGCCCAAGCTCAAAAAAAAAAGGAAAAATAAAAAAAAACAAAAAAGAGATATTTGAGTTCTTGGGCCATGGGGAAATCAAAGAAAAATCGCAATAGCCCCAACAAGAGTCAGGTTGCTACAAAACCTGACCACATCAAGGCATCAAAGGAGATTGATGCAGCATCGATGGAGACTTCCGACCCCTTCCCCCCTTTAAAAGGGGTCATTAGAGGCTTGAAACCATCCGCCTCCGCCAACATAGCTCCGGGACCAAAATGGGGATCCTTAATCCAAGACTTGGAGAAGACACCCCTTGCCGCCAAGCAAGGGGCGGAGGAGCTGCCAACTGATGGGGCTCAAGGCGCCGACACAGCTAATAGCCCAGAAAAATACAACGCAACTGATGCACCGAGTGCACAAGAGGAGAATATCTGGGCCAAAAAATTATTTCCGACCAACCGAGCAACGATTCATGGCTTTAAGCTAGTGGACCTGAACCTGCCTGAAGATGGGGGCGATGACATCATCCTAAAGGAGGAGAACATCGACCGAGTCGAGTCTTCTTGGGGACACTACCTCGTGGGATACTTTGCGGCTAGATTTCCAGGTATGGCAGCCATTCATGAAATTATGAGGAAGTGGATGGTCCCAATCAAGGTATTTACTCATAATAGTGGATGGCTCATTTTCAAGTTTAATTCTAAGCAAGATAGGGAACGTGTGCTTAATGGGGGGGCATATGTTATCTATTGTAGGCCTTTGCTTTTGAAAGTCATCCCATCATGTTTTGAGTTTATTGATGATGAAGTTATCATGATTCCGGTATAGGTAAACTTGTCGGGTTTACCACTTGATTGTTGGACGCAAAATGCCCTATGAAAAATTGGTAGGAAAATTGGCCACTCGCCACGGACGAAGTCACGAGCAAAAAGGAGAGAATAGCTTATGCTCGACTCCTTGTTGAGACGAATGTCTCCAAGGAATTGGTGAAAACAGTCAGCATCTGGCTCCCCTCTAGAAAGCTAAGGCAGCAGCGTGTCGTTTACGATTTTATCCCCAAATTTCGTGGCACTTGCAAAAGATTGGGTCATGCTAGAAAGAGTTGCTATGACAACGAGAAGATAGGCGCTCCAGGACCCTTTAAGCCAAACACTCAGAGACAGCCTTACAAGAAGGTCGTTGCCCCAACAAAGAAAATATACGCCCCTAAGGCTCCTCCAAAGTCTGGTCCGACACCAAAGCAAACAACCGAAAAGGAACCACCTACGAGCAATTACTCTATGGCAAGTTGACTGAAGGGAACCGAGGAAAAGGCGAGGATATACATGTCGTGGAGACACCGAGTCCTAACCAAGAGGCGATTCAAGCTACATCAAATCCTACTGACAATGGACAGAAGAAGATAATTGTCCCGGAGCGTGTTTCCGATCAAAACCAATGTTCTAAGGAAGATCAGCTTCCTAAGGAGGCCACGAGCAGCAACCCGAAGGGAAAGGAGAAAATGACCGAGTTATAGCCAAAGGGGACAGTAGCAAAAATAAGAAGGGCAACGCCCTTCGTATTTCATCATGAAGTGTCCTAGTTCGAGCATTAGGGGCTTTAACAAAAACCTAAAACATAATGGGGTGTGGCACCTCATTAAGGAACAAGATCTTGATGTATTGGGTATCTTGGAGACAAGACTTAACCAGGACAAGCTCACACGAGTCTTGTCTAATAAATTCAACGGTTGAGCGCATATTAATAATTTCCACACTCACGCAGTGGGGCAAATTTTGATCCTTTGGAATCCCTCAAAGGTTGATCTTGAGCAAGTTGTGGGACAACGGTTGAGCGCATATTATTAGTAGTAGATCATTTTGGGACAACTTTGTGCATTTTAGCTCACAACATTCGTATCCTTGGATACTTATGGGTGATTTCAATAATGTACTCAGGGCAAATGAAAAATATAATGGGCGTATGATCACCTCCTATGAAATGAATGACTTCGTGGATTTTTGTCAAAATGTCGGATTGGTGGACATGCAATATTCAGGATGCCTTTACACTTGGTATGGAAGAGGGGTTTGGAGCAAATGTGACAAAGCTATGATGAACCAAGCATGTCTCTTCAATGGAAAATCGGGGCATGCTCACTTTCCTCCCTATGGATGCCTCTCGGACAACTCGCCTTGCATCGTGACTTTGCTTAGTCAAGACAAGGCTTTAAACAAACCTTTTAAATATTTTAACATGTGGTCTAAGCATTGTGATTTTCAGGACACAGTCAAGAATGTTTGGGTGAATGATGTGCATGGGACGAGGCAATTTTCTCTTTGCAGGAAACTAAAGTTGTTGAAGGGTCCCCTCAAGCAGCTTAATGCCAAGAGCTCTAGGCACATATTCGACAGATGCGAGAGGGCGAACAGGGCTCTCAAACATGCCCAGTAATAATTTCATGACTCGCCCAGAGACGACGCCCTAGGAGACCAAGTTTGCACCCTACGCAAGGAGGCCACTTGTCTAGGCTAGGCGGAGAGACATTTCTATTACCAGCAGGCCAAAAGCACGCACCTCAAATTTAGTGACAAGTGCACTAAGTTTTTTCACAACCTTGTGAAGAAGAATACCAGAAGAAACCATATGGTGAAGGTTAAGTTCGACGATGCGTCCTTTACCTCCTCACAAGATGAAGTCGCAAAGGAGTTCTTTGTGTTTTACAAGAAGTTACTTGGCACGGCTACCTCACGCCAACCGATTGATCCCCATGTCATCGGCAGCGGTCCTTTAATTACCCCCAAATAATTAGATTCCATGGTTAACAATGTCTCGTACGATGAAATCAAGGAGGCCTTGTTCAGTATCGGCAAAGAGAGATCACCGGGTCCTGATGGGTACACTTCGAACTTCTTCGAGAAATCATGGCAAACAGTGGGTGAGCATTTTTACAGGGCGGTGCATGAATTCTTTGAATCGGGGCGACTTTTAAAGCAAATAAATCACACGATACTTGCCATGATTCCCAAATCGGATAGGCCATGTTCAGTTGGGGACTACCGTCCTATTGCATGATGCAATGTTACGTACAAGGTGATCTCGAAGATTCTAGCATCGAGACTTACATCCACTTTGTGCACAATCCTGGATCAAGCTCAATCATCTTTCATGGAGGGGCACAACATGGTTGAGAATATTCATTTGGCTCAGGAGCTTCTGAGTAAATATCATCGGATCAAGAAGGTGTCCCCCTGTTGCATCCTCAAGATTGATCTCGGGAAAGCTTTCGACTTGGTCAGTTGGGGCTTCCTTAAATCCGTCCTTAAGGGGCTTAATTTTCCAGAAAAGTTTGTTAGCTGGGTCATGGAATGCGTGTGTTCAACCTCTTATTCCATATCACTCAACAGGAGCCTGCATGAAATGTTTGAAGTGAAGAGAGGGTTGAGGCAAGGAGAACCACTCTCCCCATCCTAGTTCGTTCTATGCATCGAGTACCTTTCGAGGTCTTTGAATATTACCACGGCCAACCCTGATTTCGACTTCCATCCAAAGTATGAGGATAACCGAGTTACCCACTTAGCTTTTGTCGATGATCTTATGCTCATGGCGAGGGGCGATCCAACATTTATCCGTATTCTTATGGAGTGTCTCTCCAGTTTTAGTGAAAGATCTGGGCTAAGCATGAACGCTTTAAAATCAGACCTATATACGGCAGCAATTATGGGGGAGGTCCTTGAGGAGATCCAGGAAATCACGGGCATCCCTCTTGGCACGATGCCTTTCCGCTACTTGGGCATACCCCTCTCGGCTCACAAATTGAGGCAGATGCACTATGCGTCCTTTATCGACAAGATTGCATCATATATCAATGCGTGGACTGCATCTTTTCTTTCTTACGCGGGATGGGCTGGACTCATCCGATCGGTACTCCAAGGAGTTGAATGTTTTGGGCTATCCATCTTCCCCCTCCCGACGGGGGTTATCGATAGAATCACCAAGTTGTGCCGAAATTTTCTTTGGAAATCCAAAAATGCTCTGGTTGCTTGGGACGAAGTCTGCCTACCCAAAGCTGAAGGGGGTCTCGGCTTTAGAGGCATCAAAGCATGGAACGAGGCTCTGTTGACCAAAGCCTTGTCGAACATTCACAACAAAAATGAGACTCTTTGGGTTCGCTGGGTGCATAACATATATTTGAAGAAATGCACCTTATGGCAATGGACTTCGGGTCGGGAGTACTCGTCATTGCTTAAGGGCTTGCTGCGCATAAAGGACAAGATTTGCATTCGGGAAGGGACTGTCGAGGCTGCAATCCAAAGAATTTAGAGATGGGACGGTGGGAATGGGCTTAACATTGCTAAGGCCAATGATTACTTTTGGGACGCTGGGACTACTAAGCACTAGGCTGCCAAGGTTTGGAAAGCTTGTGTCACCCCAAAACATGCTTTCACTTTGTGGCTCGGCATCAAGCAAAGGCTACTCACGAGGGACCGACTGCACTACCTTGGCATAGACAAGGCTTGCACATTGTGTGGCCGTGAGTGCAATTTTAGCGGGACAGTTTAGAAGGGCATTCGGGACTCGATAGGCATCAGACGATCCATGAAGACTATTGCTAGCACCTTGAAGTGGATCAAGAAAGAGGTAAGGGGAACCACTTGGCACGAAAAGGCCAAGCTCATTGCGCTAGCATGCACCGTGAGGAACCGGAAGATTTTTGAAGGATTATCCCCATAAGTGACCGACATTGTGTTCAGGATCAAAACCCAAGTGTACAAGACCATGTTCATTTTGTATCCTGATGTTTTAATCCATTTCGAACATGTAGCTAGGGGAGGTTGATATGTAGCTTTTTGTTGATGTACACCTGGGTATGCCCAGCTTATTTTGTATTGCCTACTTTGTACCGCCCAATTTTGATCTATATAATTTACATTTCGATCAAGAAAAATATTATAGAAGCCAAGTACTATATAATCTCAATAATAAGATTACTCTTATATAATAGTAATGGTTTTTAAAAAGTTTGGGGAGGTTGTGCCCCCCCAACCCCCCCTCCCCCTTTCCCCCCAAGGGTGGCCTTAATTTATAGTTTTCAAACACATCTTTGTTTCCACAAAAAAAAAAAGAATAAAATAAATGGCAAAAAGAAAGGAATATTAAGAATAGAAATATATAAAATAAATAATTTAAAAATTGAAATTTGTAATAAAAATATACGCAAGCATTTGTGTTTGCCCAAATTGACGGGTCATGACCCGCTAGACCACTTGACCCGATATTATAACGTATTGATTTTTGTACTATTATATAATGATTCTTGTACTCGTAAGCATTAATTTTTTGAAATCTCTGACTCGTGCTATGATGTATTGATTTTTTATCTTGTACTATAATGTATGATATGAGATTATGGCGTTACGGAGTGTTGCTGTTAGTTACCTGAAAACTAGATGCAGATCAATGGCTCTCGATCCTTAAAAAATGGAACTTGATCCCTACGGTAGACAAAACCTTCGTCCAAAAAGAAAGTCAGGTGGGGGCCGGAAGGGTTTTCCGGCGAATTGTCTCCGATGCTTAAGTTAGCGTACGAGAAAATTTTGGCTTAGTAAGGACTTGATTAGAGAATGAGTTACCTTTCTGTAATTGTATGATCATCTATTTATAGATGTACTTCTTTAGGGTTTTCGTGATATCAGGGCCGTTATGCCACATCACCCTTCCAGATTCTTCTCTCCGTTAATCAGCCTTGAGCTAGAACCCCGAGCTCTCCCAAATGATCTCGATCTGGTCCAAAACCCTCGAGCTGTATACACAGCGCGACCTAAGCATCGGCCTTAAACTAAGTATATAGACCTGATCCCACCGGTGGTTCTCCGACCTGATAGGATCTCATCACCCCGAGACAGGGCCATCATCCTTTAAAATCTCTCTTGTTATTTTATCATGACCTATAGCCCTGAGCTCTTTTCGAGTAGCTGACATGGGGACTTAGCCATGAATTTTTAGGCTAAACCCCCGAGCTGAAAGCTGATCCCGATCTTAAAATGCTATCTCGACCTGTTGTGATGATCTCATACATTTTTACCCCGACACAATTACTACCCCTGATTAGCGTATATTTGTCCTTATTTTTATTATTATTTTAGTTAGTTTTTTCTAATTGTTTTTGGTATAAGTTGGGTAGTTTGAGCTTAATTTTGTATTTTTATACTTCCAGCTTATTTTACCGTATTTTGATCGTAATTGATGTAAATAGGTGATTATTCGTTATTTTTCACCTTACAGCTAAGTAACCGTTGCCACCTATCTTATTGGGGCGGCCGTTTTTTAACACTGCTCCAAAAAAGATTGACGTTACTAGGGTCACTCTAACGATGGAGTTTGACGGTCACATTTGTCAATTTAATATCTTTGATGCTATTAAATTTCCTGACTGTGATAACTCTGTTTATACACTTGATTGTTTTGACTCGTTAGAACAGGAGTTTCTGGAAATGCACAATTGAGATGAGCTTGAGACGGCTATCACGCTAAGTTTGGGGGGCGACTCTCTACTGTTGATTTACCCAATAACCGAGCCGAACTGGGAGGATGAAGTGCAAGAGATGGTTTCAGCTTTACAAGCGCTAAAGCCCTTCACGGAACCGAATAAACGTGTTGTGGACTTTATCAAACTTCCCGAGTCACATGAGAAGGTTGTACCGTCTACAGTCAAGGCACCAGAACCAGAACTCAAACCCCTCCTGGAGCACTTGAAATACATCTTTTTAGGGGAGAATGAAACATTGCCCGTAATCATTTCATCACGATTAAACAGCATCAAAGAGGCATCCCTATTGCAAGTGCTGAGAGAAAACAAACGAGCAATTGAATGGACCATAGCTGACTTACAGAGAATAAGTCCATCCATATGCATGCATTATATTTTTCTCGAGGAAGATGCCATGCCATGTAGGGAACCTCAACAATGATTAAATCCACAAATGATGGAGGTGGTAAAGAAGGAGATCCTGAAATTGCTAGACGTTGGGGTAATCTATCCCATTTCTGATAGTCGGTGGGTAAGCCCGACTCAAGTCATTCCGAAGAAGTCGGGGGTGACAGTGGTTGAAAATAAAGAAGGAGATTTAGTGCCAACAAGAATGCAAACTGGATGGAGAGTCTGTATCGATTATCAAAAGCTGAACTCCATGACTCGCAAGGACCACTTCCCACTTTTGTTTATTGACCAAATGCTTGAGAGGTTGGCGGGTCATTCGTATTGCTGCTGTTTGGATGGTTATTATGGGTATTCTCAAATTCCTATAGCCCCCGAGGATCAATAGAAGACAACCTTCACGTGCCCTTTTGGCACGTTTGCCTATCGCCGCATGCCATTTGGACTTTGCAATGCACAGGCCACGTTCCAGCGATGTATGGTAAGCATTTTTTTGGAATATGTTGGCGACATCATAGAAGTCTTTATGGGTCACTTAGCGTCTATGGCGGCTCTTTCGAGGTATGTCTTGTGAATCTCTCTTTGATTTTAGAACGATGTGTTGAAACCAACCTTGTCTTGAATTGGGAAAAATGTCATTTTATGGTGGAAAAAGGTATAGTATTAGGACACATTGTCTCACTAAGAGGAATTGAAGTTGATAAATCTAAGATTGATATCATAACTGCATTGCCTTACCCCGCCAATGTGTGGGAAGTTCGTTCTTTTCTTGGTCATGCAGGATTTTATCATATATTTATCAAGGATTTTTCAAGGATAGCGTCGCCACTGTGTAAGCTTTTGCAAAAAGACGTAGAATTCAAAATTTATGACGACTGCAAGAAAGCCTTTGATACATTAAAGAAGTGGCTGACCACTTCTCCAATTATCCAACCACCAACGTGGGACCTACCCTTTGAAATCATGTGCGACGCGAGTGATTACGCAGTAGGATCTGTGCTGGGGCAGAGAGCCAATAAGGCATCTCATGTGATCTACTATGCATCGAGGACCTTGAACCCCACCCAAGAGAATTACACTACCACGGAGAAAGAGCTTCTAGCCATCGTTTTCGCTCTTGAGAAGTTTTGCTCTTATGTTGTGGGATCCAGGGTGGTGGTTTTCAGCGATCATGCAGCTCTTCGACATCTACTTACGAAGAAGGAGACGAAACTACGGCTCATACGGTGGATTTTATTACTCCAAGAATTTAATTTGGAGATCAAAGATAAGAAAGGAGCCAAGAAAATTGTAGCAGGTCATCTAAGTAGGCTGACACACGTGAAGGACGAGCGACAGTTGGACGAGAATTTTCCAGACGAGCAGTTACTTACAGTTGAACGTTTAGAACCTTGGTATGCGGACTTGGTGAATTTTCTAGTCGCTCGTGTGTTTCCAGCAGCGATGGTCAAGGCAAGGAGGGATAAACTGAAGAGTGATGCAAAATATTATGTGTGGGACGATCCATATCTTTGTAAGTATTGTGCCGATCAAGTCATTCGACGATGTGTCCCCGAGTCTGAATTCCACTCTATTCTATCGTTTTGCCACACTCATGCTTGTGGCGGCCATTTTGGATCCAAGAGGACTGCCCATAAGGTGCTTGATAGTGATTTTTATTGGCCGGTCCTATTTCAAGATGCGTATGAGTTTTGTAAGTCATGTGATAATTGTCAACGGACGGGGAACCTTTCACGGAGAAGCCAAGTGCCCCAAGCGCACATAATGATTTGTGAGAATTTTGATGTGTGGGGCATCGACTTTATGGGGCCCTTCCAAAATCCCTTCAAAACTATTTATATTTTACTTGTGGTGGATTATGTCTCCAAGTGGGTGGAAGCGAAAACCACCTAACTAATGACTCGAAGGTTGTTGCCTGATTCATTAAATCTCGGATCTTCTCAAGGTTCGGGATCCCTCGAGCTATGATAAGCGATCGTGGCACCCATTTTTGTAACAAGACGGTGGAAGCGTTGCTCCGGAAGTACGGTGTTGCTCATAGGCTTTCTACATCATATCATCCACAAACGAATGGGCAAGCCGAGACTTCGAATCGAGAGATCAAGTCCATTTTAGAGAAGACCGCCAATGTGAACCGCAAGGATTGGAGCATCAAGCTGAAGGATGTACTTTGAGCGTATCGCACGGCGTATAAGACGCCAATTGGGATGTCCCCGTATCGCCTCATTTTTGGAAAACCATGCCACTTGCCGATAGAGCTCTAACACAAGTCGTTTTGGGCGGCAGCAATGTAAATTTGATTTTGATGGAGCTGGCATGCGGAGGAAGCTGCAACTACGGGAGTTGGAGGAAATT
Source organism: Phtheirospermum japonicum (assembly GCA_014905375.1). Taxonomy (NCBI): domain Eukaryota; kingdom Viridiplantae; phylum Streptophyta; class Magnoliopsida; order Lamiales; family Orobanchaceae; genus Phtheirospermum; species Phtheirospermum japonicum. Next base: position 1,170,087 of record BMAC01000360.1, on the reverse strand, counting down.
CGGAACGAAGTATTTGAAAATTCCTTGGTATACAAAGAAAAGACAAAGATGTTCCATGACTTAAAGATTTCAAGGAAACAATTCGTAGAGGGCGAGAAAGTGTTGCTTTTTCACTCACGCCTTAAGCTATTTCCCGGAAAGTTGCGTTCACGGTGGGTTGGGCCATTTGTTTTCACCCACGTATTTCCGCATGGTGCTGTGGATATTTTTAGTCCGACGACGAACAAGACGTTCAAGGTGAATGGACACAAACTAAAACTGTATTATGATGGGTTTTGCGCTATTGATGAAGAACGGATGGAGTTGGAAGCACCACCTACGACTTGATTAAGCGACTAAGTCGAGCTAACGACTTTAAACAAAGGTGCTTGTTGGGAGGCAACCCAATGTTTACTCATTTTATTTTCTTTTTTTATTTTTCTTTTTCTTGCAGTTATAGGATGCGGTGACCCCCTCGCCTTTTACCCCGGATGATTTGTCTTCCTACTCTTCCCCAATAATATTTGTAATGTGCTTGTTCTCGTTTTATGTTCGCTTGAGGACAAGATAATGTTTAAGTTTGGGGGAGTGGGTTATTGAGGTTTTTATTGAGGATATTGTGCTAAAAATTGAGAAATTTTTGAGAATTTTTGTGATAAATTCTGGGGGATTGAAAAGTAAATGGTTAAAAGTACTCGCTTGAATTGCTTGGATGAATTATGTTTTGGTCAAATTCTTTAGTCGTCATTTGATTTAGAGAATAAAGGAACGCATGTTAGTGCTTTTGTGATTCATTTGTGGGGCGTCAATTCTAGATTATTGCGTTGTTGATGTGTATTTGTGGTTGTCGTACTCAATATGAGTTTGTGTAGGGCCTTGAAGTTGACGGTTGTGTGATAATATCTCGTTAGTCGAAACAGAAGTCAAATAAAGTCTGATTGGGGTATACCGGCATGGAGTAAGTAGAAAATTGAAAAATAAAAAAGAATTGAGGTGCCGAAACAGCTGCCTATCTGTGTACCAAGTGCAATTCGTTTAGATTCTAAGGGAGAAAATCCAATGAAGATGCTAGTATCTCAACAAATTCTATGCACTTACTCAAGTGGCGCAATCCAACCAAAATCTCAAACATGGCGGAGGTGAACTCAACAAATCAAATACCAAATCAAGACGATCCTCCTATCCAGCGCTGAATCATTATCAAGTCAAGTCAAGAACGGTAGTGCGGAGCTGCGGGCCTCAATTTAAATAAAAAATAAATGGGAGGACGAGATATTTGATCACGACCAACAATGGATAGAGTCGAACCATTGATTAGCGAGGGGGCACCATAGTACATTGATGTGGCGTATATAAAAAGGGGTTGCCAAACCACTGGGATTACTTAGGTCAATACATGAAACGCCTACGATTTCTAGAAATATAATGGTGTCTAGAGTCCGGATGGGTTCATTTGGTCAGTTTGAGTGACTTACTAATATTATGTTTGTCCTATGCTTTAATTCTATGTTTGCTTGAGGACAAGCAAGGTTTAAGTTTGGGGGAGTTTGATAGGCAAGAAATTATACGATATTTAAGGGATTAATTCTTATGTTTTTATGAGCTTTAAGTTGCCATATATATTTATTTCTCGCATATTTATTATTATGAGTAGTCGAGCACCGATTGTGTATTTCTTTCTTATTTTGTAGTAATTAGGTGCTAAATTGGTGAATTGAAGATTGAAGGATGATGCACAAGAGATGTACATGAAGTCGAGAGACAAAGACGAGTGAATCGGCAAAGAAAATGAAAATCGAGAAGTTGTGCCCGGTGGCTTGTATCGCTACCGAGTCTGCCGGTGTCGCTGCCGAGTCTGCCAGCGTCACTGCTGAAGGTTGCTAGCGTCGCCCGACGCTGCTGCCGAGAGTTGGTCTCTATATGCGTCGATAGAGAGGGCGTCGGTCGACGCTCATGCCGACGCAACTCTCTGCGAGCGTCGTTTGGAGGGGTGTCGGACGACCCATGCGTGCCAGCACGCCGACACTGCCGAGGATGATTCACGTTGATGCCAACCAGCCCTGCCGAGGATGACTGGCATCGGTCGATGCCCGTCCACGTCGGCGCTGCTGAAGTTATTTTTGGAAGAAAACTTGCGCGGAAAGAAAGAGGATTCCTATATAAACCTGACCTAGTTCCGTCCCAAAAAGACATGCAACATATCCTGGGGTTCTAAGGAGTTCCATAGAGGCCTCAAGTCATCTCAATCCATCCATACACAAGAGAACTTGAAGATTGAAGATCAAGATTCAAGTTCTACACATCGTTTCTCCTATTTTCTCAAGGATCATGTTTGTTTATGTGAATGTTTTCTTTTATTTTATTAACTCCATGAGTGAGTAAACTTTTTATCTAGTTCTAGGATGTTGAAACCCTCGTGGAACTATGCTCTAATTAACTTATGCAATATTTTCTTTCGTTCTTCATATTCGATTGTTTGTGTTGTTCTATTTTTAATTTATGATTGCTTATTCTTAATTTGGTTTGATCACCTAGATTAGGGATTGGTTCTCTATCGCTAGAAATAGGATTGCTTCCTGTGTAATTGTAGTGATTCCTATATCGTTAGTAGCAACTGATGATTGTGCATCATTAGGGATAACACAACATAAGTTAAATAAACTGAGCTTATGTGTTTATTGCCTAGATTAACCTATTTGCCCGATTATTAATGCTACTGTTGGACTAAATCTAGAGAGATTATTATAGGTTATTCAATAATTAGAATCAATTGAAGAGCTTATTTTAATTGAGTAAACGGTAAGGGCAATTTCGAGTAGTAGAGCTTATTGTTACTTAGGGTTTTTAGTCGTATATGAATATTGGATTATGATATTGTGGTTAATTAGATGAGTGGAACGAGGGTGAAAACTGACCTAGAACTAGAGCTTTATTATTATTGAATTCTCCATTATTTTGCTTACGTGTTTTATTTTTTCTTAATTATTTGCTTATTTATTTTGTTATTTAGTTCTCTTATATTAGTTCACAATTCTTACCCCGTTTATTAGTTTAATAAAATATGAACTATCACAATCTAAGCCACACTCCTCGTGGGATTGACCCTTACTTGTCGCTACTACTAGTTCGTAGAGAGAAGCTAAGGAAAAATAAAATATTTAATTTGACGCTTGACGACGAGCGGTCAAGCTCGTATCCTGAGCTTAGCCGCCAGGCTTCGATCCTTAGGCATGGTGCCCTTTTCCAAGTATGCTTTCCTCTCTTCCTGCCAATCCCCTCCTTCTATAAGCTCAGCTATTGTATTCTCTATCACCCCCTCGGGTGCTATCAAGAGAGTTATTTGCCTTTCTTTATAGTCAACCGCCGAACTAGCTACCTTCTCCAGGTGATTGTCACACTCATTTTCTTGGCTCGGGATCTGTATCATCTCCAAGTGTTCCAGCTTTTCCCGACACCTCTTGAATTTGTCAACATATTTCTTCATATATTCCTCTCGTACCTCGAACTCACCACTAGTTTGCTTGTAAACCAGCTGTGAATCTAAATGTACTGAGATCCTTTTAGATCCCAATTCCATAGCCATTTGTATTCCTCTTATGCACGCCTCATACTCTGCCTCGTTGTTAGATGCTCGAAAATTTAATCTGACTGCATACTCTGTTTCGTCCCCCTCCGGGCCAATCAACACTATCCCTGCCCCACATAAGGCCTGTCTTGCTGATTCATCAATAAAGACTGTCCATTGTCCCTCAATCTCCTGGGTTCGAGTCATTTCCTGCAAAAAATCTTCTAGGGCTTGTGCCTTGACAGCCACGTGGTTCTGAAATTCAATTTCGAATCCGCCCATCTCGATCACCCACTTGATGAGTCTCCCCAACGTCTCCGGCTTACTGAGGACTGATTTCAAAGGGAGGTTGGTTCTAACTACTTTTTTGTGGGCAGAGAAATACGGTCTCAGTCGTTTAGATATAACTACAAGAGCTAGAGCTCCTTTCTCAATCTCAGCATACCAAAGCTCAGCTCCCTTTAGTGTTTTATTGACATAATATACCGGAGCTTTCTTTTTCGCGTCCTCCTTTACCAGCACCGTGCTCACCGCAGATTCTCCTATAGACATGTATAGTTCCTCAAAGGCTTTCTAACACTCATCGCTCCAGCAGAACCCTGGAGTCTTTCTCAATACTCTGATGAAAGGAAGGGTACGTTCTGCAGATCGTGAAATGAACCTATTCAACGCTTCCAAACGTCCCGTCAGGCGTTGAACCTCTTTCACATTTTTAAGAGGGTCCATGTTTATGATAGCTTGAGACTTCTCGGGGTTGGCCTCAATCCCTCTCTCGGTGACCATGTATCCTAGGAATTTCCCCAACCTGACCCCAAATGCACATTTCTTTGGGTTCAGCTTCATAAGGTATTTCCTCAATGTCTGAAAGGTCTCCGCTAGATCGTTTATATGCGATCTCGACTTGATACTTTTAACCAGAATACCATCTACATATACTTCCATGTTCCTTCCCAACTGTTGAGTGAACATTCTGTCTACTAGCCTTTGATACGTGACTCCTGCATTCTTAAGACCGAAAGGCATTACCACGTAACAGTAGGTACCGAAAGGTGTAATGAGACTGACCCTCTTCTGATCTTCATCTGCCAGCTTTATCTGGTGATAGCCTTGGGAGGATTCCATCATGCTCAGGATCTCACAACCCGAGGTTGAGTCCACCAGCCGTCTATTCGTGGTAAAGGGTAATGGTCTTTAGGGCAAGCCTTGTTCAAGTCTCTGAAATCCACACATATTCACCAATTACCCTCTGTTTTAGGGACCAGAACAACGTTGGACAACCACTCTAGGAATTGGATTTCCTTGATGTGTTTTGATTCCAACAACTTGTGCACCTATACCCCAATTATAGCCTCTTTCTTAGCCTCGAAATCTCTTTTCTTTTGTTTGACTGGCGTAAATAAAGGATTGATGTTGAGCCTATGCTCTGCCACCAACGGGTAAATCCCTACTAACTCATTCGGTGACCAGGCGAATACATCCGCATTACTACGCAAAAACTAACTAGCTCTTTCAATATTTCTAGAGAGAAGGTGGGTCTTATCCTCACAGTTATGTGTGCTTCTCCGGGGACTATCTCCACCATCATTAACATCTCATTTGGCTCTACGTGCTCCTTTGACTCGCCCGGCAATGTATGGACCCCCAAGGTGTTTGCTTTAGCAGGTTCGTCCTTTCTTCTCCCCTGTTTTACACTCTGCACATACAACTTCCTCGAAGTGTATTGGTCACTGCTGACCTCTCCTACTTCACCCCTCGCTGGGAACTTCATTTTCATGTGGTAAATTGATACCACCGTCTGGAAGCTACTAAGTGATGGTCTTCCCAGCATGGCATTATATGCTGAAGGTGCGTCTACAACCAGGAAACGGATCATCGTGGTTTTCTAACACTGTGCCTCTCCCACCGAGACAGAAAGCACTATTGACCCCAAAGGCTGTATGGTGCCTCCTACAAACCCGATTAGGGAGGTCTCTACCAGCTCCAACTTCTCCTCAAGATCCATTCTCTATAAACAATCCAAGAACAAGATGTCAGCTGAGCTTCCTGTATCAACAAAGATGCGTCCTACTTCGTAATTAGCTATCATCGCCCTAATTACTAAAGCATCTTCATGTGGCCTCAAGACCTCACCCACATCTTGGGGCCCAAAATGTATGACTAGGTTGTCTGCTACCTGCCTAACCTCAAGTCTTCTCCTCCTTTCTGGGTTAGCTGCTCTGACATACCCCTTTCTCAATATGTTCGATTCACCATCTCCAGGTCCTCCCACAATCATGTTAATCACTACCCTCTTCGGGGGATCCCTCTCCTTCTCCTCACTTCTTGTCTCCACCCAACGTGGTGGCAAAAAATGTCTCCCTCCACTCTTATAGCTCGTCTTGCTTTTACTTCACTTCGTGTATACACACTCTTTCAAATGTCCTGCTTGAACAAGCCTCTCTATCTCATCTCTTAAGTGAGTACACTGTTCTGTGGAATGCCCATAATCATTATGGAAACGATAAAACTTGTCAGACTTTTCTCTTCTAGGGGTCGCCGAATATGTTCGGGGCCATTTCAAATCAGCTCTGCTCTCAATTGCTATGAGAACTTCATCCTGCGGGAGAGCCAGAGGTGTATATCGATCCATTCGTCCCTTACTAATTACCGATTCAAGTCTGGCCTTTTTACCTGATCCCCGATCTTCTCCTTTCTCCCTTCTCCGATCCACCTCCTCTCCTTTCTCTCTACGCCTGTCGACCTCCTCCTTTACTTTGCAGAGCCTCTTCCAAGTGGATGAACCTTTTAGCTCGAGCTAAGAGATCTCCAAAGATCCTCGAGGGTTCCACCACTAAGGATTGGAAGAAATAACCCTTTTTCAGAACCTGAACTAATGCCTTCATCAACGTTTTTTTCGAGGCTGATGGGACCTTGATTAGAGTAGATTTGTCCTTATTTTTATTAGTTTTTTAGTTCGTTTTTATTTTTGATTTTGGTATAAGTTGGACGATTTAAGCATAATTCCGTAATTTTATAATTCCAGCTTATTTTACCGCATTTTGATCTAAATTAATGCAATTAGGTGATGTTTCGTTGTTTTTCACCTTACAGCTAAGTAACCGGAAGAGTTTAGCGCATAAAAGACGAAGTTCGATGTTCAAGAGTAGAAGAACAAGCTTTCCGGTGAAACGAGTAGAAAAGGATCGAGAAACGGAGACCGACGCTCAGTCGCGTCGACTGACGCGACCGTCGACGCAAGCCGTGCCAGCGAGCCATGCCCGCGTCGATCGACGCAAGGACGACGCAACGTCGACGCTATGTTCTGAAGCGTCGACGTCGACACAGCAAGGACGACGCAACGTCGACGCTATGTTCTGAAGCGTCGACGTCGACGCACTAAGGCCGACGCAACGTCGACGCAAAGCTCTGAAGCGTCGATGTCGACGCACAACGTCGACGCACCTGCCAGCGACGCGCGCACCCTGCCGACCGCACATGCTGAGCGCTGCCGACCAAGACTACCGACATACGCCGAGCGCCTGCTCGCGTCAGTCGACGCTCCGTCGACGCTACGTCGATGCGACGGCCCAGAATTCGGAAATTAGGGTTTCTTGTGCGGCAAGACTTGTTTTACTTATAAAAACCCTTCATATTTCGGGTTTTGAGCAGACCACAATAGATACAACTATCCTAGGGTATTTTAGCATTAAAAAAACAATAAATCCCACGTCTTATAACAAGATTTGGAAACACGGATCAAGGATCGAAATTCTACGCGACCGAAACACCGATTTCGCGCTCGGGAGTCAATCTTCAACCAACATCAGCGTTCAAAATCCGGAATAGATGGAGCTTTTCATTGCTTTTCGTAGTTACAATAAGTATTCTAAACTTTTATTTAATTTGCTAGTTAATTGCGTAGTTAAATTCTTAGTTTATTCTAGTTTCAATTAGTTTAATTGTTTCTTATGCTCGTGTTTTGGATATTGATTAATTTAGCTTATTTATGCAATTAGTTTATGCTCCGTTAATGCTCTTGGATTGGTATGATTCATTTGCTAGTGATAATCTCTTTAATTCATGCATTAGTTACGTTAATTAGCCTTCAAACTTCGTAGTGTTAATCGATAATTTAGTTGTTACTCTTAGTTTGATAATTTAGAATAATTAGTTTAAATAGCTTTAGTTTACTGCTTAGTTCGTAATTGGTAACTTAGTTAAAGTAATTAGTTTAATTAGTTTAAATTATCGTCTTAGTTTATAATGATCGAATCAATCTTTTCAAACCCCCCAAATGTATATGTATGTTATTGAAAACTGAGAAAAACATCGATAAAACCGAACAGTTGTTTCCTCGAGAGATACGACTTGAGTTAAATTCATCACCCTACAGTTACCTCGTACACTTGCGAGCAAACTGACGTGCTTTGAAATCATTTATTAAAACGGGGTGCACAAAAGTTTGAGTCAAAAATTTGGCGCCACTGCCGGGGAAGCAACGAGTAGGAATTAAAAATGGTTTTCGTTTTATTTTCTGTTTAATTTATTATTTTATTTGCTTTTACTTGGTTCTTGCCATTTGGTACTTTGACGTGTTGTTGAGTTTATGCAAGGAAGGCGATCACTTCAACGCGACCTTGTGCCATTCATCGACAACATTCATCGTTCAAATCCGCCAAGACCAAGACCCGTTCTTATTCCCGAGGACAATTCCTCAACAGCAACCGATTTTGCTTGCGATCAAGTTCCCGACATTATATTGGGAGGACATTTAGTTCGGAGCGGCGATTCACCGCCGAGATCACCACCACGCCCCATTCAAACTGGGTATGGTAGTGAACCAAACAAGTCACACTCTACTAGACATGACGAAAGGAGAAACGAAGGAGTGAACCAGCAGCATAACATAGTCAATCACCCACTCAACATGGAGAATTTGAGGCAAAATGAAGAGATGAACAACAATGTCATGCTTCAGCACAACATCGAGAACGTGGCATTCAGAAATGAGGAAGTTTTGCAGCGAAATGCCTATGTTAACAATCAAAGGCACGTGAACGAGTGGTTGGAGAATCAAGATCATGGTTACGAGCAAAATAATTTCGGAAGGAGATACGAGCACGAGCACCGTTACGCGCATAACGACCACTACGAGAGAGCTTATGACCAAGTTCGAGAACCAAGGGGAGATCGAGCACTCAGACAACGCGACTTCCCACGTCCAAAGGTTGTACCCTTTCGGTCCGCCATTGTTCTTGGACCTACCGCTAGGGCAGTCGAGATCAAACCGCATCAACTCAACCTACTCCCAACCTTTCATGGGAATGCGCATGAAGACCCCTTGGCATTTTTAAATTATTTTGTCGATGAAGTTGGCCGATTCGTAGTTCATGGCCTTCATCAAGAGGATGTCCAGATGATTTGTTTTCCGTACAGCTTGAAGGACAAGGCGAAGTCATGGCTACTATCCTTAGAGCCCGGTTCATTAACCGACTGGGATATGATTAGCGAAAAGTTCCTAAACCAATATTATTCAGCCCAAACGACGGGGCATCTTCGGAGGCAAATTGCTACTTTCGAACAGTTGGATGGTGAGCTATTTCATAAAACATGGGAGCGCTACAAGACACTTTTGCAAGCTTGCCCCCACCACAACTATTCACCGGAGATGACTAACCAATTCTTTTTCGATGGCTTATTGGACAATGGGAAACGAGAGGTAGAGATAGCAGCGGGAGGAGATTTTGGAGACTTGACAGCACATGAGGCAAGACAAATGTTGGAGAACCAGAGCGAAAAGTCCAGATAAACCAACTCTCGGCCTCGTAAAATGAGAGTTAATGAAGTTTCCATCCCCGACCCTGACTTAGACGATGGCAAATTAGTTAAAGCGAAATGCGAGGAGATTTTCGACGAAAAATTAGCTGCTTGGAAAGCCGAGCGGGCTAGCAAGGCCGCTGCGCAGAAAATGGCTGCGAATTGCAACCAGTGTGGATCCCTCCAGCATTTAGCAGACGCTTGTTCTAACAACAGTGAGCAGCAAGAGGAGGTTAATGCGATCCAGAATTATTCAAATCAAAAGAAGTACACGCCACAACGTGACAATCCTCTTTTCAAGTGGGGTCCGGGCAATCCAAATCATACGCCGCCT
>BMAC01000360.1:1125170-1156831 GCA_014905375.1 Phtheirospermum japonicum | reverse complement strand
CCCGAGTCCCGATTGGGGGCAATTTTTCGAGGAAAATCGAGCATTTCAAGTGAAGATGTTCGATAAGCTTCAAATCATCGACGAGAAGATCGACGCAAACCACGACAAGAACCGGAAGAGCTTGAAGAAGATGCGAGCTCGCATCTCGAAGCTCGAGGAGCGATTTGAGGCAGCATACCCCACACCGAGTATGGATGTCGACGGGACCAACAACGAAGACGATGAGTCTCGCGAGTTCTAAACTCGTTCTATCTTTATTTTTATTTATGCTTTCTTTTATATAAAAATGAAAAATATAAAATCCAAAAATATTGTTGTTTTCTTTGTTTTTGTGTGTTTTATTTTTCTTTTAGGGCATTTCGTATCACGTACATCGAGGAAGTGGCCAATTGCACAAATCACGACTAGCGGCTCGACTACTATTATTTCAGGGATGTTTTCTTTTTCCTTCCTCTTTTTGATTTTTGGTTGTATTTGTGGCAATCCGGAGATTGCCCGGATTTTTCGAGAGGGGGGTGGTCGAGTGTGATTTGTATTGATTAAATTGTGTAATTTTATTTGGCCTGTAATAATTATATGCTTAAACGTGATTAATTACTATTTCTACGCTTAGTTGTGTTTGTATGGCTTGCCTGTCGAAGTTGACTAAGTATGATTATCTATTTTCGTCTTCGAGCGTGCATAAGTGCATAATTTTCATAATTTTTCAAAGTTTATTATTATATATTGTAAAATGGTACTTGGTCGCAATCGATTTCACGAAACCTTAAAAGCAGCGTCAATTCAAAATTTTTCATACAAAAAACCAGCGAGTAGTCTGAGTGTTTATCATCTTTGCATGTGCTTGAATGAGTTTCAGTTTTGATATCTCTTTGAAACCGTTGTGTGTAGTCGACTTTGATAATGAAGTTAAGGCGCATAAAAACCCTATTCCGGCCATATTCATAAATTTTAGCCACTTTAAATTTCGAATGAGCCAATCATAGCCAAATATCCATGCCTTTAGCCATGAGTGATGTTGAGATGACCCTACAACCCATTAAAAGCGTGGGGTAGGAGTTCGTATTTTTATTGGTTATTTGAGTCCTGGAAATGTTATCAAGAATTTATTATTTTGTAATTAAGGACCACCATCCGAAAATATAAAAAAAAAATTAATACCCCATAAAAATGATTATAATAAAGGGGGAAATAAAAAATAAATAAAAATAAATAAATAAAAAGATAGGATGGTGGATATGTTGATTAATTGCCTACGCGCTTGTAAAGGCTTGAGTTTAATTGTTTATTTTTTTTTTTGAAGCCTTATGTTTAAAAGGCAAAAGAGTTGTGATTAAGTGGTTTGAGCTTTCAGTCGGTTTACGAGTTTTTGAGTTGAGGAATAGCCTATATTTAAAGGCTACGTTATGAGAGTTAAATGAGGTTTTCATTTTTGAGCGTGGTGAAGCAATTTGCTTCTTGATTAGATTAGGTTGAGTGAGCGATTAGCCACACGACTTATATATACCACTCCCGTCCAAAGAGCCTTACACTACAACCCGCGAAGACTTTTACTGATTCTTAGTTTTGATAGCACATTTAATTTGCGATTGAGAAGAGATTGATTTTCTGTGCTTATTTATTGTGCATGTAATTGTATGATTTGAGTGTATATACACGTCCCATGCAGAAAATACTTGAGTGCTTTTGAGCGTACTTATATATATTATCCTTCGTGAGGGAGCATGATTTTATTTTGAAGCGACAAAGTAATAATGGTCAAGTGTTTGACGTTGCGTGAATTGTACCTAGAACTTCAAAATTATCTATGTAGCAACGCACGACTCTTTGCTTGAACTGATTTTCATTTTAGTTACACTTTGAAATCATCGTTTGTTCGAGGACGAACAAACCAATAAAGCGTGGGGTAGTTGATTAGAGTGGATTTGTCCTTATTTTTATTAGCTTTTTAGTTCGTTTTTATTTTTATTTTTGGTATAAGTTGGACGATTTAAGCATAATTCCGTAATTTTATAATTCCAGCTTATTTTACCGCATTTTGATCTAAATTAATGCAATTAGGTGATGTTTCGTTGTTTTTCACCTTACAGCTAAGTAACCGGAAGAGTTTAGCGCATAAAAGACGAAGTTCGATGTTCAAGAGTAGAAGAACAAGCTTTCCGGTGAAACGAGTAGAAAAGGATCGAGAAACGGAGACCGACGCTCAGTCGCGTCGACTGACGCGACCGTCGACGCAAGCCGTGCCAGCGAGCCATGCCCGCGTCGATCGACGCAAGGACGACGCAACGTCGACGCTATGTTCTGAAGCGTCGACGTCGACACAGCAAGGACGACGCAACGTCGACGCTATGTTCTGAAGCGTCGACGTCGACGCACTAAGGCCGACGCAACGTCGACGCAAAGCTCTGAAGCGTCGATGTCGACGCACAACGTCGACGCACCTGCCAGCGACGCGCGCACCCTGCCGACCGCACATGCTGAGCGCTGCCGACCAAGACTACCGACATACGCCGAGCGCCTGCTCGCGTCAGTCGACGCTCCGTCGACGCTACGTCGATGCGACGGCCCAGAATTCGGAAATTAGGGTTTCTTGTGCGGCAAGACTTGTTTTACTTATAAAAACCCTTCATATTTCGGGTTTTGAGCAGACCACAATAGATACAACTATCCTAGGGTATTTTAGCATTAAAAAAACAATAAATCCACGTCTTATAACAAGATTTGGAAACACGGATCAAGGATCGAAATTCTACGCGACCGAAACACCGATTTCGCGCTCGGGAGTCAATCTTCAACCAASATCAGCGTTCAAAATCCRGAATAGATGGAGCTTTTCATTGCTTTTCGTAGTTACAATAAGTATTCTAAACTTTTATTTAATTTGCTAGTTAATTGCGTAGTTAAATTCTTAGTTTATTCTAGTTTCAATTAGTTTAATTGTTTCTTATGCTCGTGTTTTGGATATTGATTAATTTAGCTTATTTATGCAATTAGTTTATGCTCCGTTAATGCTCTTGGATTGGTATGATTCATTTGCTAGTGATAATCTCTTTAATTCATGCATTAGTTACGTTAATTAGCCTTCAAACTTCGTAGTGTTAATCGATAATTTAGTTGTTACTCTTAGTTGATAATTTAGAATAATTAGTTAAATAGCTTTAGTTTACTGCTTAGTTCGTAATTGGTAACTTAGTTAAAGTAATTAGTTTAATTAGTTTAAATTATCGTCTTAGTTTATAATGATCGAATCAATCTTTTCAAACCACCCAAATGTATATGTATGTTATTGAAAACTGAGAAAAATATCGATAAAACCGAACAGTTGTTTCCTCGAGAGATACGACTCGAGTCAAATTCATCACCCTACAGTTACCTCGTACACTTGTGAGCAAACTGACGTGCTTTTAAATCATTTATTAAAACGGGGTGCACAAAATTTTGAGTCAGACCTCCAACTTGGCCGTAGTAAACCTCTTTATGTAATCTCTTAAACTCTCTCGTTCCTTCTGCTGAATGCTGAATAGTTCTAATGCCATTTTTTGATATTTACTACAACTAGCGAACTGGTGTAAGAACGCCGCACTGAACTCCTCAAGATTGTGTATCGACCCTGGTGGTAGCTGACTAAACCAGAGCTGTGCAGACTTAGTAAAGGTAGTAAGAAACACCCTACACATTACTGCATCCGAAAATCGGTATACCATTGCTGAATTCTCAAACCTACACAAATGATCTAGCGGATCTGTAGTACCATCGTACTCGAATCCCATCGATTGGTAGCCAACCGGTAAGTCATCTCTCAAGAAATCTTCCGCGAATGAGGTCGCCCGACGAACTCTTGCGGAGGGGGCACTGCTTGCCAATTTCCTCTTTAGCTCCCTCACCTCCTTATTCAAACCTTCTACCACTTCTGGTAAGTCGGACGCATTCTTACTGAAAGTGTCGTCAGTTGACACTGCTGTGCTCTCATCATCTCGTGCCCCCGAGCCGTGGACTGGCTTACCAGTAGCTTCTCCAGCTAAATTGTTTCCCCGAGCTGGTCCTGACGGTGGCGTGCCCATGCTAGCCAATCTTTTGTCCATCGCTTCGTCGACAGCTTGTGTTATAATACCAGACAGCTGCTCGAAAAACAGTGATCCCCACGGGTTTGCCCCTGGACCTGACGAGAATCCCGTCCCAGGTGTCGGGTCAGACGTCGGCCCAACGAGATTTGGGGGGGTGTTCTGTGGAGCACTTGTTCCTTCCGCAGCTATACCTGTCGTGTGGGTTGCTGGTGTTTTATTCAAGTCATCAGCGAAGTTTCGTCGTAACTCCTCCATACTCGCAGCCAAATACTCACATCTTAGATCCGGTTCTTCGATGATTTCTCACAGACAGCGCCGATTGTTTGTTACCTGAAAACTAGATCTAGGTCAATGGCTCTCGATCCTTCAAAAATGGAACTTGATCCCTACTGTAGACAAAACCCTTCCAAAAAGAAAGTCAGATGGGAGCCGAAAGGGTTTTTCGGCGAACCCCCTCCGATGCTTAAGTTAGCATACGGGAAAAATTTGGCAGAGTAAGGACTTGATTAGAGAATGAGTTATCTTTCTGTAATTTTGTGATCATCTATTTATAGGTGTACTTTTTTAGGATTTTCGTGAAATCAGGGCCATTATGCCACGTCACTCTTCCAGATTCTTCCCTTCGTTACTATGCCTTGAGCTGGAACTCCGAGCTCTCCCAAATGATCTCGATCTGGACCAAAACCCTCGAGCTGTATACACAACCCGACCTAATCATCGGCCTTAACCTGAGTATATAGACCTGATTCCACCGGTGGTTCTCCGACCTGATAGGATCTCATCACCCCGAGACAGGGCCATCATCCTTTAAAACCTCTCTTGTTATTTTGTCATGACCTAGAGCCCTGAGCTCTTTTCGAGTAGCTGACATGGGGCCTTAGCCATGAATTCTTAGGCTAAACCTCGAGCTGAAAGGCTGATCCCGGTCTTAAAATGCTATCTCGACCTGTTGTGATGATCTCATACTTTTTTGCCCTGAGACGGTTGCCAAAAAATATAAAATGAGTGAACATGAGAATATGGTGTCATTTTCCCCTTTATGATATTTACCGTTTATATCCCAATGAAAGCATTGCAACAACAGAGCCCTGTTACACAATAAGCACAGAGTAATGGCAACAACTCGTTCATATTTATTTTCCAACTACTTTCCCTCGTTTCACTGCCATAAGTTTTGTCTGGCAGGTAACCTCACAAAACTTTCCAGGAAATAATGATTATTACAGTGTACGTACTAGTATTGTTCGGTATCACTGAAATTGATCTCTCAATATTTTGTTGAATGTGCAGTGACTGGATTTATGAGCAAAATTAAACTTTGTGAGATAAGTGTTTTTTTCTTTTCTTTTCTTTTTTTTTTTTTTTGTGTGTGTGTGTGTGTGTTCTTTGTGATTAGAAGCTGACAATTTTTATTTTTATTTTTTAATAGAGTTTGCAAACACCATGTTGGAATAGAATAATCTCATACGCTTGTTTTGCAAGGACAAAACTGAAAAAACATTATGCCAAAATTTGCATCCAAGTAGGAAAGAAAATTTTAAATATGTATGAGGTTGTTCATGCGGTCTTATACCCTCCTTAAATTAACCAATTCAAAAAAAAAACGCAAATGGAAATAAACCACTATTAATTAATTAATTAATTAAAAAGAACCAGGTAAGGATCCATAGTCTACCAGCTTAACTACACCTCCCAAAAGACAAAAGGAACTAATTAGTGCTAATACAAAGAAAACACTAACTCTGATAGAAAATTAAAAAAGAAGAAAAAAAGATACATAAGATGTCTCCATTACAAATTTGACTAAAGGTCTTTTGTTTACTTGATCTTTAATATGGGGCAAAGTCAATACCCGAACCCATTCCCCTTGCAGTGTGGTGAATGTCTATTAGGCTATTTTTCCTTTCTTCTATCCAAAAAAGATAAACACCACAATGCAAGGAACACATCTAAGGTGCGTTCTTGACTCCTTCCCGTTTTACGCAATCTACGGTAAACAAACCCTTCTTACATTCCCATTCCGCCCCTGCAAAAAATGGTGTTCCATCTCATATTCCAGATGCGAATGACATCATCAATGGTTTTTTCGAAAGTTTAGCTTACCAAGTTTTTCGGTCAAGCACCATCGCACAGGACCGCACCTTTGATCCGCTCGACAGTGCACTTAATAAGGCTATTAACCGTTGCCACTGAGCCCAAAGAAAGTTTCGCCGTAGGAACCGAATCGACCAATATTTGGAAGGCGACCGTCAGCAACGACCCGCCGGACCCAACCTCCGGAACCGCACCCACCGGGTTGTTTGGCCCATCGGGTAGTATTGCGAACCCGGATGGTAAAAGGGCCACGTAATCCGGGTCGCCACCACTTAGGACGACGTTCATGGCGACGATATCAACGGGAGCATAAATGACGTACGATCCCGTTGAGTCGGTGCTACTCTCTTGTAGTATCAACATATTGCTCTGGCTTGAATTTGCACTCTGCATTACGAATTTTATGCACAATTTAGTAAATTATAATATGTATAACGATTGTTCGACAATTCTTAATGCATTAGCTACGAACAACTTACATTAACACGCAATAAAGAGACCGAGTTTCCCGGATCACGGCCGTTAGCAATGTGCGCCATTTCTTGAACAAGGCCACCGTTGGAAAGAATGTCCCACTTTATTCAAATAATAAAAGCTTAGTTAATTTGAATTATTTATTTATTCAACAAACTAAATTTATGCTCGAAGAATTAATTACCTCGCTTCTCGAATTCTCGTCTCTTAGGAAATCGAAAACCCGTTTAGGCGGTACTGGGAGCCAGAACGAGGTAGCAGCACTAAGGACAATACCCGGTGGCCTGCCCGGGTCATCCATGCTCTTCCTCGTCATAACTCTGACATCATCAGCCCCACTTCCGGAGAGCGTTGTCCACGTATGAGCTGTCGAAGCCCCAACGCCGGTACAAAAACTCATCACCATCCTCTCAGCCAGCTTCAACATACTCTTCCTACCTTCCGGGGACGATATAACTGCAAAAAAAAAAAAAAAAGGCTTTAGGATTAAAATAATTATGGAATATAATTAAATAGAAAGTTTTTTAATTAATTACCACCAACATCCCCTGCTGAAATGTTGTTAGCCATTAAACTTGCGAGCCGTTCGCACTGACGGTCCAGAGTTGCAACCCAACGTTTAGCCCCGAACGCGAGCCCGGAGTTGACCAGTGCCTTGTAAATGCTGTGGACGGCTCGATCGTCTATTTCCACATGTTCGACCCATGTGACCTAGTTAATAATCGACAAGTTAATTAGAGATAAGTGCACGTTCCAAAATGTATGTGTGTGTGTATATATATATATATAATTGTGTTTTATATATGTATATACCTTTGAGTAACCATTAGGCAACTCTTGGATCAAACAACCAGATGGTCGGCGGCGGCATCTTGATATCGAAGTTGGTCGTAGGTTGTCCAAAGAGACATCAACAACTGCCCAAGTTCCATCGGTATGATGCTTGCAATATCTTACGAAGTAATTTTCGCGAGTCGGGACCAAAGGAGATGGGACTTGGAACTCAGCAGTCATCTGATATTCATATCAATACAAGTGATTGATGAATTTTATATTTTAAATATTTATGATTTTTTTAGAGATTTTTTTTCTTCTTCTTTTTGGGAAAATGACATGTTTTTTATTTGTAATTAATTCTAGCATTATTATCATCAGTTAACCAAGCATACCACTTGTAAAGCTCCATTGTAATTGCCTGCCACACCAGTAGATAAAACTTCCAAAGTCACAGCTCTAGAAACAATGCTAGAAAACACACTTGACCATTGATTCTGCAAGTCACAATTTATAATATCAATCATATATACTTCAAATTATTTATTAAAAAAAAAAAGAAAAAAAAACTTACAACATCCATCAATATCTCGACAAGGTTGATATGATTCATAATCACAACAGCCGACTCTCGAGAAGCTTCAGATTTCAAGCCCAACGGCTTTGGCCCGATCCCGCGAGGAAAGGCCCGCCCATACTCTTCTTCACTCAAAGTCTCAACAGAACTATCAGAGCTAGGAACAATCCACAAGGGCTCTCCGGCTTGAGCCATTCTGATCAACTCCTCCATTGCTGCAACGGCCAGCTCGATAATCACGGGCTTGTCAGCATCAGTCGGGCCCGAAACTGATCTAAGAAGATCGGCAGCACCATAAACCTCCCCGGCCATGCCCGCCTGCGGCCCGAAATTTCCTACTCCAAGTTCGAGCGAACGTGATGATCCGGTTGGGAGATGAGGATATGTGAGCATTGGTTTTCCAACATACTTTGCAGCTATCCCAGATATCCTATCAATCTGCAATTAGTTTTAAAAAAAAAAGTTTGTTTAATATGTTTTTTATTACATTAATACTGACAATTAAAAAAACAACAACAAGTTTTTTGTCATAATGTACACTACCTATGAATTATAGAGTAACATTTATTAGGCACGCCTTTATTATAGATTTACATATATTCAAAAAATATTAAAAATAAATGTGCGTAATAATTGAATAATTAATTTATGTTTTAAGAACTCTAATTAATTATATACCTCTTCTCTTAAGCGAGCATTTTCGATCCTGAGGTGCTGCTCGTCGAACGACATCTCGCCAATGGCCGCGGGCCCCCCACAGTTGGGACAAGTAGCATTGCTTAAGGCCTCTTTGTACCGTATATTCTCCGCGCGAAGCTTCTCATTCTCGTTCCTCAGTTGTGTGTTCTCATGGCGTTCATGTTGAGCCTACAAGTATACATTATAATACATTTAAAAGAAAGAAAAAAAACTAGAAATTGTTAAAAAAAAAAAAATAATAATAATATGGGTAACTTACCTTCATCTGAGTACGTTTGTTTTGAAACCAAAATTTGACTTGCAAAGGTTCTAAACCTAATCGACGCCCGAGCTCCTTCCTTTGTTTGTCATCCGGGTGGGGACATTCATTGAAAAACCTGTTTAAAGTATATATTAAGTTGATATTTTTATTTTTTGTAAAATAAATAAAATAATAATAAATGAAAATTTATGTAAAGTTGAGTTTTATGTTGTTATTATCATACGATTCCATTTCGGTGATTTGATGCTGGGTGTGGCGATGGTATCGTTTCTTCTTGGGCCGTTGATTAGGGTCTTGATCGTCACCGGATGGTGCCTCCATCATATCGGTGCCCGATTTGCTCTCGTAATCATCATCTCTAATAAGATCCATTTCGTTTTCCGGGGTTTTATGGCCCATGTCCAGTAAGTGATGGTGGCTATCGAACATGTTTGGCTGAAACATCTTTTCCCGATTCGATGTATGATTCAGGCTGGAGTTAAGCTAGCTAGTCTTCCAATCTGTGGCAATGTATGTAGTTTAAGTAAGTAATTGGAACCTGATTTATTGTTTCTATGGCTAAATGTGCTCTCATTAATATGTTTTTATGACTATTTATAATATAAACGAGCTCATTCATGTAAGAATGTTTTTTTGATAAGAAATAATTTTAAAAATAAAATAGAGAGAGAAAAAAAAAGATTTGATTAAACAATTAAGAACATAACATCTCCGATTTGAGAAATTGGTAATGAGATAAACCTTAACACTTCTTTAGCAGTAGAGTGAGTTAGTTATTAAAGGGTTTTTATACCCTATATGCGTATAGCTTATCAGATCTCAAAAGTGGTGGCTATAGGATTAATTAATTAAAACGAGAGAAAATGAAATGCTGACATAAATTAGAAGTGAATGTACAATGAAATAATTAAATGATTTATTTAGTTCAAGCCGCTCCATCATCACAATCCATGTTTTAAAAAAAAAAATTTACTTGAATAATTTCCTTCAATTAGTACGTATTATTCTTGAAAAAAGCCCAAAAAATATGATAGAAAAATACCAACCTTTTTCTTGTCGCCAAAAAATTCATTCAATCAGTGCCTTGAATAATCCTCCTGGCTCATCTTTGCCAAGAAAACCCTAGGTATTTTTTTTCTTGTTTCTCTGTCTAGATTTTGGCTCGGCCGAAGCTTTTTTGGGTTTTTAGAAGTTAGTGCGTTGAGTTTTAATAGATTCTCTGGCAGTGTCTGAGCAAAACAAATGGGATGCTTACATGTAACAACAGATTAGCCATGGACTTTTTTTTTTCTTTTTTTCTATTTCTCGAGATAAATGGACTTTTGTTTTTCAAACAAGATTTCCTAATTATCTTGGCTGTCCTGACTTCCAAAAAAGAGACTCGAGACAAGAAAAAACTACCCAAAAGCGTTGACAGTGTGAACTGGCTCTTTGACACTAGGCTTTTTTCTTTTTCTTTTTTTTGTTTTCAAACAGTGGTTACATATATATAACGCTCACGATATACTCGGCGGAGTTTAAAAGTCCAAACCAAAATCTTCGCTATCTGCCAAGAAACCATAACGGAAAGAAAAATAATTAATTAATTAATAAAACAGCAAAATTAGAACACAAGTCACGGAAGCAATAAAAAAAACACTTACTCACCTTGAAAACCCTTATCAGTGATTAGGGTTAAGCTAAAAGAGAGAAGGTTCAGATCTGGATTTCTCAGGTTTAAAAAAAACCTTGCAAGAAAAAAAAAATGAGAGGAGAAGGTTTTTGATCTTGGAGAAAAATGGGTTTTCTTTCTTTTTTTTTTTTCTTCCCTTTATTTGGTTTTCCCTTTTTCTTTACGAGTTAATTGCAGATGTGCCTTTCTTGTGAATAGAATTTATGAAGAATTCCAGGCATGCATATTAGGATGAAAGAGAAAGAAAGAGACAATTAATATTTAATTCTTATTTAAAAAAAAAAAAGAAGATGAAGGAATCAAAGAGAGAGGGCGAAAAAGAAAAAAAAAGGGGCTGGCTGGATGGATGGCAGAGGAGGAGTTATTGCAGAGCGTATAGAGATGGTGCGATAGCATTAATGGAGGTGGGGCTATGGAGTTTTTATTGCTGGCTTTGGGGGTTGGTATCTCATGTTTAAGTTTTTTCCTGTATCTTTGTATGTATATAATAATAATAATAATAATAATAAGGGTGGCGGATGAAATTAAACCCCCTTTTTTTTTCTTTTTTTTTTAGTTTTCGTCTTTTTAACTTACCTCTCCTTCACCGTCATTACACACAACTCACTGAACTGGACCCAATTTTCCTTTTTTTTTTTTTTTAATAAATGCATGGGTAAAAAGGATGCATGTATCATGTATGTATTTTTTTTACACGAAAACCTACCTAATTAAACTGCTCTAGTTAAGTTTGACATTTTAATATGTAGTTGTTTGGATTGAGCTTAATTGGACTTTATATGTATTGTAATGGGAAGATTAGTTGGTAATTTCTCTTTTTTCTTTTATTTTCTTTTGTTTACTTATCATAACAAGAAATAGTAGAAAGAAAGTAAATTAATATTATTTACGTTGATAAAATATATATAAATAATTTCAGGTGTATGTAGAATATGTTAGGACTTAAATAACAAATAATCAACTTGATTATATGTCGTATCGGTAAACATAATCATATACTACATATTTTCCGGCGCGTGTAGAATATTTTAAGATTTAATATTAATACAGACTACATATTTTGAGTACAGATGATGATCGTGTACAGGCATGCATTTATACTCCAAATATTTCGTCAATAAATTCAAGGCATCATCAAGTAAAATCATTTTCTCCAAGTGAAATCATTCACCTACGTTCAAATTATGTATATACACAATATTATTCAATCGACAACTGCATTTAATAAATATCCGGAAATGACAATGGTCTCTCTTTTTTTTTCTCCTTTTTTTCCTCTAGAATATTATCCGTCTATATATACATACAGTATATTAATTGCTGGGAATTCAATAACCAGATTATAAGAACAGCTCACAATTCGCAAAAGTACGATTTCCTACCGATGACGAGCAAGCGAGATTATGGCGCACAAAATTTTATACAATCGGATGCATCATGCCGGATTACATAAACAATTCGGATTCTCTATTTCATATTGATAATTTATTACACATTAACGCTCTATTGTAAAATTAGTCCATCAACTATGAAAGACTTACAATTTTGGTCCTATAAATATACAAGTAGAACATTTCGTTACGTAAGTTTATTTATTTATTTATTTTTTAATTGTGGCCTTGTAAATTTGGTGCAATATTGTCCAGAGTTCAAAGTTTGTGCAATTTTGGTATGAACGACGGCTTCACTATTTCATCTATACACAAAATTCCCTTAAATATCATATATATATATATATATATATATATATATATATATAGGATTGAGTTCAAATGAGAACCCCGTCTTTATATGTGAACCTATGACTCATCTTGGCCTTAGATCTAATCATGTGTGGCCAAGGTTTTTCTATTTTTTTAATTTCATTAAATCAATAATATGGTGTGTAAGGGATGTTTATGTCTTTTTACCTAATGTCTTTTAACCTAATGCAAATCCCAAATCAACCCGTGAGAATTCAGAAATCCAGCAGCCCCCTGTTTCTTCTTCCTTTCTTCTTCAATGCAAGAAATCTGCGAATCGGGAAATTGGAAATCGGCGCGGCGAACGAACAAGGCGGTGGCAAATACAAGCGGCCGTATGTGTAGGCGGTGACGAAATCCTGGAGGCAGTGGTTCAAATCGAAGGCGGCTCCTGCAAGGACAGCAACAAAAAACGGGCGGCCCGAGGCAAAAATAGCTGGCTCGCTTCCGGTCGGGCGGAGGTCTGGCTCAGCGGCGAAAATGGGCGGCCAGCGGCGGTGCTCGCGTCCAAACGATGAATCCTTCTCCTCCGTCGATGATGACTGGCAACGGAGGTTGACGGAGGTGGTGATGGCGTTCAGGCCTGGACTTCGGGCCGCGAGTGGCACGGAGGTTGACGGAGGGGTTGATTCGGATGGCTGCGGTGGGGCTGTGCCTCGGTGGCTCTGAATGTAGGCGGTGACGAGACCCTAGCAGCAGTGGTTCAAATTGAAGGCGGCTCCTGCTTGGGTAGCGGCAAAAACGAGGTTGTTTGATTCAGATGGTTGCGGTGGGGCTGTCCCTCGGTGGCTCTGAATTTTTTTCGAACAGTGCTCGATCGGGGGTTTTGGGGTTGGATTTAGAACGGCGACGATGGTAAAAATAGGCGAGGCGGTGAGAATTTTGAACGGCGGTGATGGTGAAACTCGGTGCTATGCTGACCGATTATTTTATTCGAAAAAAGCAGTGTCTAGGGTAGTACGAAAGCACTCTAACAACTGAATCGAAAAATGTCTTTTTGAAAAGGGCTCGTAATTTGTTTTTCAAAAACAACTTCATTTTTTTTTTTTTTTTTTTGCAAAACACTGTATTGATATTGATTAATCAACAGTGTGATGTTGATTACTTGGGAATCTTAAAAATACTAATAATAATTAAATTATGATAGGTGATGTACGTTGACCGGGTTATGTTGTTCACTCGAGCTGTCCCGAGGGCTTTCCCATTGATAAAAGGATGGGATAAAGAATTGTTGAAGAAAAGAGAGAACCAGGAGGTAGCTGCAAATGGTTTTGGCGCCGGTTTTCTGTACGATAGGATGGAACCTCTGGAGACGTAGGTGTATGAACCGATTCAACCTCCACCACGAACTGAGAAGAACAAAATCACAGTTGTACCTGAGGGGGTAGTGTGCACGCCTTCACGGACAGGCTGCTTGCAAAGGCAAAGCTGATGGCCGACGCAATGTCGGATATTTTGGAAATGGTGCAGGCAACTACAAAGGAACTACTGAATGATTTGAATTATAATCGTGTTTTATCTACGACACAACATCTTTTGGGCTGCAGTAAGCAAGATATTTCTCCGGCGGACCGAGCCCAAGACACGTTGTGGACTAAAGAGTTGGGTGATGACGATTTCTTGGCAGATCGGCTTGGTATTATAGAAGAGATAGAGGATGGTGTTCGGAGGAAAATGAAGTACAACTCTTCTCGAGAGGAGGTGCCAAGTTTCAGCCTCGATTTGACGCAGGAGGAGATTGATGTTGCTGAAAACCCAACTGAGATTAATCCAGCAGTTGATGACAACGTGGATTGTGGTGAGGTGTTGTATGGTAATCAAGGAGGAGAGCGAACACCTATCGAAAATCCGACGGTCGTTGACAAGGCTTCGAAGGTATTTGCAAATTGTTATTTAAATTGTATAATACAGTCAATGAATTTATGAATTTACGTACTTTTTCTTTATATGTTCAGGAGAAAACTTCAGGTAAGAATCGACAATGCGATGGTGTTGGTGGTCAGCTGCGACGTGTGGAGAAACAGGTAAACAGTGAACCCAAGTGCAAAGATTCAAAGCAAAAGAGGACAAATGTAATTTTCCTGAACATCTCATAAAAGTTGAATTCATAATTCAATTTAATTATTTCTGTTTTGATGATATGGAAATGTAAGGTTTTGTCTGAATAGCATATTTGTACTTGGAAAAATGCAGATTAATGCAGAACCGCAGCCACACGGAATGGTCCGTAGGACTGGAAAGCAGCTTAAGAAGACAGTATCTTTTGCATCACCTTACATGAAAAGAGCTGTCGTTGTTTCCGAGAGATTGGATAGGCTGGAGAAGGACTTATTCTACTGGGTTTTGTGTAATAGGGATGCTGATAGGTGCGTTTGATATGTGCTTGCTAATATTGTTTTTCAATGCTTTAATTAGTGTAAAGTGGTGTTTTTTAAGAAAAATAAAATTTCTGTTTTTTTGTTGTTGTTGTTGTTGTTATATTTTTTTGTTTTCTTTTTGGTTATAATTGTGTGTTGGGTGATTTACAATCATGTGTTAATTCAAAATTTTGAACATATCAATTTTTGGGCTTAATGTTTGACCCAATTTTACATGAATTACCATAGAGGAAATACTTTTTGCAAACGGTCGATCTGACTTTAGGCGACAAGAGATGATGACGATCGCACCAACCTCATACGTCAGTACAGCTACTGTTGATATTTGGAGCCAAATTCTGAACAGTAAAGAGAAATACCGAGCAGCAACATCACCGTGCCGCTTCTTTGCAACAGCTGACCCATGCGTACTTCACACATATAATGCAGAAATAATATTATATATTTTGCAATAATTAGTATTATTATTTAAGTTTTTGTTTATTTGTGTAGTGCTATACACTGGTTGACCCACCGGACGGCTAGGATATGAGCAGACGGGCAGAAAAGTTCTTCGAGAAATTGGATGAAGAGATAAATAGACTGATGGGCTTTAAATTGGCAAATTAGATATGGTAAGATCGAAACCGGACTTAATGGCCTGCAATTACAAAAAAATAGAGTTTTAGTATCTAACAAATGTTGTTCTGCAATTTTTCTTTCCAATTTACCATGCCGAGCATTTCTACGTAATGGCTTTCAATGTACGAAGGTTCCGGGCTGACCTCATCAATAATTCAGTCGTAGTTGATTCTAAAGCATTAGAAGAGGCGTAGGGTGATACACCGATGTTGCTGGTAAGTAAATGCATGGTATCAATGTTATGGTAAACTCACATTGCGTATACTCAATACAAATGGTGTTCTTAACTATACGGTTTTTATCACTTGAATATCCTGAGTCTGATTTTTTGTTTAAGGGACTACTGCTAAATCACTTATGTAGAGTGAGTTGTGATTGTTTGATGAGTGCTGCATTGAATTGTGATTGTTTATGTATTCACTGTAGATCACTGCTTTAAATCACTAATGTATAGTGCTTTGTGTTTTTTTGTTCAGTGCTTTGTTTAATGTTGGATTGCTTATGCATCAATTATACTTTGTTTTTTATATATAGTTCTGATTATGCTATTGGTTTAAGAGGAACATTGGTTTCAAAATTTTTGTATAGTGCTTCCTAATTATTTATTAAATGCTTTTAAAATGAGGGTACATATGTGATCTTCATAAAATGAATTTTGGTCTTCTGTCTTATTGTGCAAAGCGAACACTGTTTTTTACAAATTTATGTGCAGTGCTTTTCTACTGTGTTGGTGGATGCTTTTTTTATGTATAAATACATATGTGTTCATTATAAGTTGCATTGCGATCATTTGTTTCGGGATTGATTTTGTTTGAAATTGAGCAGTGCTTCGACAAAATTTCTTTAATCAATTACAACTACTTTGTTCTTGTAAAGTCAATGGAAAAGTAACCAATATAGGTGCTTGGTAAAATGAAATTTGTTTGTAATACTAACTGTAGGTTGTTTTGTTGATTTCCACCAGAAGGAAAAGCTTGTTGAGTATCTGAAGCGTAACGGACAATCCCATAAAGCAACGGGTCTTAACAAATTCCCGGTGACAAGATTGAAGATGCTTTGGAGGGATGACGACAATAAGTGAGATTGTGCTATATATACAATGCGACACATGGAAACTTACATGGGGACTGGGCAAAGATGGGATGCCGGGTTGAAGAGTAGGTCTGTGAATCAAATGGCGTTTCTGAGGGCGAAATATTGTGCGGCGATACTAACATCGGAGGATAATGTGTACAAGGATCATAATCCAGAAGCAGCCTCATTCTACTTTCGTTGTTCCTGCGAAGACTACGAGATTGATGTGGTTGATCTGCTTATAAATGGTGGAAGCGGTGCCCTCCCCCCTCCGAATTTGATGTTGATGCGACCGATTGATATTTTATTTCATGAACAATATTTTTTTATTTTGTTTTATTCTATTTTCTGCATTGGGCCCAGTAACTTTTATTGGAACACGGAGTATGTTTTTAGATTTAACTGGTTCTAGTATTTAAATAACCTTCAGAATTATGTATTTGACACTATTTGTTTTGGGTATTGACAACGCACTGGTTATTTATTTGTTTAGTGAATCATATTATGCTTGTTTTGTACAATTATGATAATTTTACTTTTTGTGCAACCCAGGTAATTTTATCAAAAGAATATTACAAAAACCATTGTGCAACGAAAATCAGTGTCATCAAAAGAATAGTACATAAAGCATCTAAATTTTTTTAACATGCTACGGTCTACTTATTAATTAAGTGCTAATTTCCTCTCAAACATATTGTTAAAAAGGAGTATAAAGCACTGTTCTTTTTTTTGACGTTGTTGTAATCTCCTTCAGTAATTGCTATTAATATTACAACTTGGGGGCCTAAAAAAAAGGAAACAGTGCAAACCAAATACCTGAAGTTGATCTTATTTAAGAACAACAAACCTTCATTAATTGCAAATAATATTACCACGTTTGCGCTATAAAAAAAAAAGGCAACAGTGCAAACAAAAATACCTGAAGTTGATAGTTTTGTAAGAACAAAAAAACATCTTTATTCGTAATAAGAAAGCGTCTAAATGTCTTAAAAAAGAATGTAGGATTTTGTGATTAGTAATAATATAACCTTGACAATTACTTCAATTCTACTGGGCAATTGCGAGCTTCGTGGTTCGATTTCTGCTTGCATCGGCTACACATTTTCAACGGCTTGTTGCTATTTTAAATCGCCAACTCCTTAATTGACTTCATCCGGTTACGAGAACCTTTATTATTGACTGTCGACGGGGGCAAGACTGTTACATCGTCTGGGATTGATGTGCCATAGAAGTTATCAAATAGTTTGCGCTTTGCTGAAAAAATGTTCGGTTGATCACCGTCCACCGTTATAGATGTCTTCAAATCCCTAATATCTCGTAACAACGCCGACATGTTATCTACCTTACCCTCGGCCAATATAAAACAGGTGTAAAATTCGGACATAATGTGATTTATAAGTGCTTTATTCTCCTCGATACAATTAGTTTGGCCACCGGTGACACCTTGCATATCGTACATGGTGTTCTTGAATGCAGATGTAGTCCAACGGCTAACAATGTACTTATCGGGCACCTTCTCAATTTTCAATTCTTTGAATATGAAAAAAATATGAGAGCACAATAACCCTTCCCTAACGAATTTCTTGCAACTACAAACAACAGAGTCGTCACTCTTATCATACGCAACCTTGAACAAACAACTACGATCTTCGACGTCATATAAGAACATATTTCCGTTATCATTTATGCTTGCAACACGACAACCGAAACAAGCAGCGACAATCTCGTATTGAACTTCTCTAAAAATGAGAGCCGTGTAAATGGACGAAGCGTGTTTTCAATTGCTAAAGGCGTTTCGAGATAGAGAACCTTGGTTTCTTCCTGACTATTAATAGCATCAAGTGTGTGTCTCTATGAATCTAACGCACTTTCAATATTCAATTAAAATTATAACAAGTTAGCACGAGGGTTTGTGTACCTGCCGAAGAAACCATTTTTGCTCTCCGATATAGACGTAGTTCTAAATAGCCGACTCATTGGGACATCCCTGAAGTACACGGGTATCCACATTTCACATATATCAAACAATGATTTAAACCAGGTGTTGTCCATTAACCTAAATTCGACCATGACATGCTTCCATTGCGCTTCGAACTCCGGAGGCTCGAGGAGATCGGACCACACAACAAAATTCATTTTATCCTTAAATGACTGATCATTCCTCAGATTAGCAGGCACCTTTAACCTTCTTCATAATGTGCCACATACACAAGCGTTGTCTTGTGCCGACAAGTACCTTCTCGATTGCAATCTTCATTGCCGGGTCTTGGTCGGTTGTAATCATTGATGGACTACGACCCATGCATGCCATAAATTTTGCAAAGAGCCATGCATACGCGTTAACATCTTCACTTGACAACAACCCGATACCAAATGAAACACATTTACCGTGATTGTCTTTCCCAGTAAACGGAGCAAATATCATATTAAACCTAATATTAAAATGAATAAAATAAGATTAAAGTCTGCTTTCCATTAATACGTTAACTGCTTTATTATGTTTTTGATATCTATTCATGTGGTTACACACTATTTACAGTGAAGTATACCCCAAATAGAAAGCATAGGAATAAAATATCAATATTATTGACAACCGCCGAAATGAAGTACCATTGATATTTATTAACTAAAGTCTTCTTTCCAATATGAAGCGGTATACACCAAAAATATTTATTAATTAAAGTCTGCTTTCCATTAATTAAATATCAAAAATATTGATAACAATGGTGCAGTACACACCATTTTTGATACTTATTCCTGTGTTTTCCATTGGGTATACTTCTCTGTAAATGGTGTGTAAACAAATGAATAAATATCAAAAATATAATCTTGTGGTTATGTTGGTAAAAAACATTTTTAAAACAACTAATGAAAAAAGAGCAGCAATGAATGATATTTTTAATTAATAATATATATATAATATATTTTTTTTCTGAGAAGTGGTAAAACACAATTTAGGTTAGTTATAGATACATGCAAAAACCTATATAAATTTTCAAAACTCAACTAGGAAAAGGTAAAACCTGTTTGTCGAGTACGTGGCATCAAATGACACAACATCTCCGAAGGCGGCGAAGTTCCTTCTACACGTAGGGTCAGGCCAAAATAATCGAGTCAACTTATCGTGCTCGTCAACTGCATAATCGAACACAAATGTCGGGTGCAATTCTTTCTTCCTAAAAAGCTTCTCCAACAACATTTGAGCGTCAAACCCAACAACATATGCTTTCAAATCACGTGCAAAGTTTTTGAATTCAACTTCCGTACAACCTATATTCGAATACCCACCAACAACTTCCTTCAAAAGCCTATACGATCTCATTGCACCGATATTCGCCCTATCACAGCTCAACATGAATTGCTTATGAGCAGGATCTAGATTTCTATTCTCTTTAAGGAATGGCTTGTATGGTTCAGAAACTAACATATGATGATGACGTTCGATAAACTCGTTAACAACGTAACCTTCACCGGGGCTAAACTTGAACTTGACACGTGCCATGCAACCACATCGCTTGGACGTTCGGCGTATTTTTTTTTTCAGCGGGCTTCCACTTATGTTTTCATTCTCACACACGACACTTTCGCAATTAAGGGGGGGTGACTAGCTTCTCGCCCTCTCTATTACAATAAACGGTTTTGAGCATGATAGTGTTATCGCGGTACTTTTTTCCGATCCCAGTCGAACGTCGAAACCACACTTCGAGGCGTAATTTCTATAGAACTTGATACCGTCGTTTAACGACGTAAATTTTTTACCCTCGAAAGGCTTATAACTCAATTCACAGTACGACACGTAATACTCGGTTAGTTCAGGTGATATCTCGCCGTGATACTCGGACCTTTCACTACACTCGTTAGTGCCTGCGAATAAAAATGAAACACGCATAATAAAAAAAATTATCATACGGTGCTGTAAAAAAATCATCATATATTGCTTTAAAAATCATACGGTGGATTTGTCGTATATATTGGTGCTTTAAAAACAGAACAAACGGTGCTTTCTGCAGAATAAATGCGTGATTAATTGTCGCATTAAAAAAAAACATGAAAATCTGATCGTGATATTGTCCAGTTAGTGCTTGTTTTGACAACATCTGGTGCTGTTTGGGATTAGTATACGGTGCTTTTCAATATCTTCGGAAACCACGGAAAATAATAATTTAAGAAAACATCTGGTGCTGTTTGGTCGTGATATTACCATGGACTACTACAATGAATACTCAAATTCAAGATAATAATAATTTTAAGAATTGTTTCAGAAGTACAATAAACATTAACTGAAAATCTGATCCGTGATACACAAGTTTTCCTTTTTTTTTTCCTTTTTTTTTCTTCGGTCATCAATATGGAGTAAGCCGTTCATGGTAACCCTAGTTTTTTTTCCCCACTATGATTAGTTCTGCAGGCACCGTTAGTAGATATTCCAGATATGGTGTAAAAAAAAAGGGTTGGTTTTATAAGATATTTTGCGGGGAAAAAAATGAATATTGTATGGAGATGGACACAAACCTGTTGATTCCATTTTATGAATTACGCCGTCAATTGGTTGAGAAGGATGAACAGATGATTATGGTGATTTAGCACAAAGGACGTTGGATGTTTCTTGTCAGCGTGGAGATTTAAAAATACGAAATTAACCCTATCATGATTGAATTAGAGTCATATGTTTCTTTTCATTTTAACCGTTGATCCTATTTAATTTACGGCTTGAATTGATCCCTAAATTCACATATGTTGACGTGACTCTCACTCTCTCGAGTTGTATAGAAAGAAGTACAAGAGGTACCCATAAATTAACTTCTTTCTTAATTAATTTCTTTCCTGATGCCATCAAAAGTTATAAAGTCACTATTTTTAAACCTTTTCATTTTCAATCTTAATTCCAAAGAGTTAATTTCATTTGATTAATTATTTGAATTAATAATTATTATATGTATAGTTAATTAAATAACAATTTATAATAATATTCGATTAATTTATTCTTTGACAAATTTTTAAGGGCTATTTTAATTTAAAAATTGATCTTTGACAATATTATTTGAATATTATTAAAATCAAAATTAAGTATAAATTTAAATAGAAACTTACAAAATACACAAAATAAAATTGAAATATAACATAATGTTTCAGAATTATGTTGCAAATTATTTTTGGATCGTGTCCATATGTGCTCAATTCATCTCAAAAATTAAACAAACATAAAAAAGAAAAGGTCAATTGTTAAAATAAATTTATAAAAAAAAAAGAGTGAAATAAGTAATTATTGCTCCATATCCTATTTTTATCTCTTTAATTATTTTCCATCTCCTCTCTCTAAAAATACCGGGTACAACAATTTGTACCCAACAATAATATATTTACCTAAAGCCTCTCAATCACAACCATTTACATGAGGGTTTTTCTCCCAAGCACCTCTAAAATACGTACCATTGGGGATCCCTTAATTGTGTTTAACGTCAATATGTCAAAATACATAAACCTCTTACTTCTTATTATCATTTTCTTGTGGTTATTTTGTGCACGGGTAATGCTAATTTATGTTGTGATTATATTATTTTTCATTTAATTATAATAATTAAATTATTTTAGGAATACATAATAAGGTAAATTAATAAAAATAAATATAGGGAATATGGGAAGTATGGTGTCCCATAATCATTTCCTATAATATAATATAATATAATCATCGAAGAAATGAATGTACTCTCCACTTTAAAACTGATATATTGAATATCGTAGGGAAAAAAATGAATGTATTTTCTACTCCAAACTGATATACTTAATATAGTTTTTTTTTTCGTGTTTACAAACACTCCCTGACAGTCAAAATGCAAATAATGAATTAGGCATGCGCATATATATATGCGTGTGTACATACATATTGTAAAAACCCAAGAGGAGATATTGACAGTTGTTAATGTCGATCTTTAAATAATAGGGTCCCAGCATAGACAACTTTAGGTTTGAGGCAACAAAGTCCAATTATCCTCAAAATTAATTTGTACTCTTATAAGTCAACTAATTTTATTTTAAAAAAAATGAGTAATAGTATGTTCCATTAGATTATTTCCAATGTTAAAATTTAATGATTGATTGATTTGGAACAAGTAGCTAGTAATTAAATGGAATGTAAACCATATAAAATGAATCTTAAATTTACAAATTTAATTAAAATTCAAAAGTTCTTCTAATACATAAACTACACAATCAAGATGTTGGAATTCGTAAAGACGAACACCATGCTCGTGCAGCGGAAGTTTTAAAAATTTTAGACCCAATAGATCCATCCTGTAAACGAATATATTTATACGATAAGTAAACGAGATAAAAGCATGAAACCCTTACAGTAAATTCAGATTCGAGTTCAATACTAAGATAAAAGCATGAAACCCTTACAGTAAATTCAGATTCGAGTTCAATACTATGGTATTCACGCGATTAGTTCTCCGACTGCAAGATCCAACTTCAGTGTATTGCTATCGTGAAAAAAGTTAGGAAATCTCACGAAAACTCAAAAACTCCCAATCTCAATCTCAAAATTAGGATTTATGTTTTCTAAAAACTCTCTTATTTTTCATTCATTATTTACAACTTATGACTTTATGTTATATTTATACTAGGTACATAAGAGAACCCTAACCATAAAAAGGATTGGACTTGTCCAAGACATGGGCTCAAAACAATTTCAGCCCAAGTATACCTTTATTAATATAACATCGATAATTAAATCCAAATCCAATTTAATTTAATTAAATAATTTCTATCAAATAGAAATTAATATCATAATTATTAACAATTAAATATTACAATTCTAAATTGAATATTTAATACTTTCTTGATACACTCTTAAATCGGAAAACTAATCACATATAATGTGACCCTATAGGCCTTTATATATGACATCAATCCAATGATGATCCAAACAAAACTCCTAGACGGCTTATCTGGACGAACTCAATATATAAAGAACATTCACTTGAACTCAGCGAATTATAACCTTTATACAAAGTTTTGGTGAAATTCCTTTCATTCCAAATCACTCGATTAAGTTTAAGATTTATCCAAGTGTCTATCTCAATGGCTTAATCAATTTATCTCAACTTTATTAGTCGACAACTAGACCATACTTAGTCACTATACTGAATATGTCTTTTGCATTGGCCAATGACTTTAGTCGACCTAATATAGAGATTATGAGTTATTTCTCTCGAGATTCCAATCGAGGAATACATTCTTTATTGGCTCAACTATCACCTTCATTTACATCATGGTGCACCCAACACAAGCCGTATCTACCCCAAAAGGAGTGCAAGCGTTGGTCATGGTCAAAGTACACCACTCAGCAAATAAGGTGCGTATTGACCTCAAGTCGAAGGATTATCACATGCTTTATATACTAATAAGTTTATAAACATACAATAAATAACTTATCAGTAAGGTTTACCAATACTCTCCAAAGTATCCATGTGTCCATCACGAATAACCATTATTCGCAGTCGTGAGACTTACTGCATTCTCTAAAATTTGATGCAGACCACATGCCGACATATATTATATTATCAATATCCCAATTTTGATAATCGTTTGTCGTGGCTATTTTAAGAGTAATGTTTTATCAATAACATCTCACCATATCAAAGACAACATTAACTCTACGGGAACATTTATATGAATAATTACAAACAATTAAAATAATAATTCAATAAATACAATTCCATATATATATTACGAAATATATAATAATTGTGATCAAGTATAATGTCTTTAAATCTGATTGTCTCTAGGACATTCATACTTTCAATCTCCCACTTGGCCTAGAGCCAATCACCTATATATCCAATATTTAGGTTTATGAAATGCTCATCATGTTGCCCAGAACATGATGGCATTGAGCACACTCTATTTTAATTTCTCCTGTCTCCACTATCTCCCTGATCAAGTGGTAGCGTCTTAGTACATGCTTGTTGCTGTTCATGGATCTTAGTTCCTTTGCTAGCGCAATAGCACCAATGTTGTCACAATACAATGATATTGGTGCTAGAACCTACCCCTAATTCTTTAAGAATTTACTTATCGAGACAGCTTCTTTAGCTGCCTCTTATGCAGCAATGTACTCAACTTCGTTTTACCGAATCAGCGGCAGTAGTTTGCTTGGAATTATTCCAACTTACTACACTATCATTGAAAAGAAGGTATATCAAATATGACTTAAGATTATGAAGGTCTATTTAGAAACCAGCATTAATATACTCAGTAACTGCCAGTTCCTTTTGTCCACCATAGTCTAAGAAATATTCTTTAGTTCTTCTAAGATACTTAAGAATACTCTTAACTGCTTTCAGCGTTCTTCCTTAGGATTCTGCTGAAAACTGTCAGTCATGCTAAGTGCATAGGCCACATCTGGCCTTATGAAAATCATGGCATACATGATTGATCCTATTGCTAAAGCATATGGGATCCTTTTCATGCGCTCAAGTTCCTTATCAGTAGAAGGACCATCCTTCTTTGATAACTTGAGACTACGACCCATTGGAATATATCCCCTGTTGGAATTTTCCATAGAGAATCGTCTTAACACTTTCTATATGTACATGTACTGTGAAAGCCCCAATATTCTATTAGGTCTATCCCAGTAGATCCTAATTCCAAGAATATAACAAGCTTCACCCAAGTCCTTCATCATGAAGGTGCTGGACAACCAATCTTTTACTGATTGCATGACAAGGGTATCATTTCCAATTATCAATATGCCATCAACATATATAATAATAAAAACCATACTCCCTCCAGTGCGTTTACTATAAACACATGGAGCTTCTTTGTTTATAACAAAATCAAACGATTTGATTGCTTTGTCAAAACAAATATTCCAACTTCTAGAGGCTTGTTTAAGTCCATAAATAGACTTTGTAGCTTGCATACCAATTTGTGTTTCGATTCAGATATAAAACCCTCTGGTTGTATCATATACACTTCCTCGGTAAATTCATCATTAAGGAAAGCAGTTTTAACATCCATCTGCCGAATATGGTAATCATAGTATGCAACTATAGCAAGTAAAATCCTAATGGACTTGATTTTCGCAACAGGAAAAAAGGTTTCATCATAGTCAATTCCTTCTCATTGACTATAACCTTTTTCTAACAACCTAGCCTTGTAGGTTTGTACCTTGCCATTTGCATCGATCTTCTTCTTGAAGACCCATTTGCATCCAATGGGTCTAACCCCAACTGGCAAGTCAACCAAGTTCCAAACTTGATCTATATACATCAATTCCATTTCTGATTTCATGGCTTCCAGCCACCTCTTTGAGTTAATGTCTAACATAGCCTCAGTGTAAGTTCTAGGTTCATCATCGTCCGGAATTTTCATGTCACCTTAACCCTCTACAAGGAGGTTTAGTCTTTCCGGTCGCCTATGAATCCTAGTAGACTTACGAAGTTGGTTGTCATGCGTTTGAGTGATTTGAGTGTTCTGATCATGAGAAGGTTCTTCTATGCTGGACGGTCCAGCATTTTGAGATTYMTCAGAAGTGTCATCAACATGAAYTTTCTGAGGAGGGAGTTRTRCAACCATTGCTTGGTCTTCCATTGGTTGCGATGATAAATTTTGCATTACTGCATCAATTCTATCAATGCTCCCACTGGCTGAAGATTGTCCTCTAAGTGATAAATCTTCACCATAGGAATGACCAGAAGATCCCACTGAATTCTTATCTAGGTCATTAGACAAGTTTTCAACCTCTATGTTACTTTTGGTTCTTGAATTTCTTCAAGTTCTACCTTATTTTGACTTCTTTCCTTGTAGACATAGTCTTCCTCAAGGAAAATCGCTTGCCTGGAAACAATGACATTATGTTCTCCAAAAAGATAGAAATAGTATCTTTGTGTTTTTTTAAGATACCCCACAAAATAATATTTCTCACCTTTTGATTCCAACTTGTCAGTAAGCATCTTCTATACATATGCGGGACAACCCTAGGTTCGCATGTGAGTAAGTGATGGCTTCCTGCCATGCCATAACTCATACGGAGTTTTATTTACCGACTTCGATTGAACTCTATTCAGAACATAGATTGAGTTTAGTAAAGCATACCCCCATAGGTATGTCGGAAGATCTGAGAAACTCATCATGGATCTAACCATATCCAATAAGGTTCGATTTCTCCTTTCAGAAACACCATTTATTTGTGGTGTTCCAGGAGGCGTCCATTGCGATTGGACTCCATGAAGTTTTAAGTAATCGAGAAACTCTTTACTCAAGTATTCTCCTCCTCGATCCGATCGAAGAGTTTTAATACTCTTTTCAACTTGTTTCTCAACTTCTAACTTATACTCCTTAAACTTCTCAAAAGCCTCTGACTTGTGCTTCAAAAGATAAACATGTCCAAACCTAGAGAAGTCATCAGTAAAAGTATTGAAGTATGAATAAGCACCTCTAGCTTGAGTAGGAAAAGGTCCGCATACACCAGTATGAACCAGCTCAAGCACCTCTTTTGCTCGTATGCCTTTCCCAGAAAATGGCTTGTTGGTCATTTTTCCTTTGAGACAAGATTCGCATTGTCCATAAGACTCAAAATCAAATGGTGTTAAATAGTCTGACTTTCTTAACCTTGCGATTCTTGTTTCATTTATGTGACCAAGCCTACAATGCCATAAATAGGCGGGGTTATTCATATTACTTAACTTTATACGTTTGTTTTGCACATTGAGAATGTCGCGACTACAATCAAGAACATATAAACCATTCATAAGCGGAGCATTTCCATAAACAACACCATTATGCGTAAATAAACAATTATTATTAGCAAAATGGAAGGAAACCCCTTCAATGTCTAATATCGGAATGGAAACATTATTCTTCATAATCGATGGAACAAAATAACAATTATGTAAATTTAGTCTATAACCCGAGGGTAAATATAATTTATAAGTCCCTACAAGCTCGGCAGCAACCTTTGCTCCATTTCCCATGCGCAGGCTAACTTCCCCTGGTCTAACCATCCTACTGTCACTTAGTTCTTGCACATTATTACAAATGTGTGAGACACATCCGGTATCAAATACCCAACAGTGAGAGTTATTAATAGACATATTTATCT
Organism: Phtheirospermum japonicum; assembly: GCA_014905375.1. Classification (NCBI taxonomy): domain Eukaryota; kingdom Viridiplantae; phylum Streptophyta; class Magnoliopsida; order Lamiales; family Orobanchaceae; genus Phtheirospermum; species Phtheirospermum japonicum. Next base: position 1,129,296 of record BMAC01000360.1, on the reverse strand, counting down.
CAATGACAAACATACCTGAGGAGCCGGAAACATCTAATGTTTTCCACTTCTCATAGTCTCTCTCCCAATGTCCCTTTTCTTTGCAATATAAGCACACATCTTTAGCTAATGTTGGCTTCTTACGAGCACCTCCTTTTGGCTTCAAAGCTGTAGGCTTAGGCCCAGCCTTAGTTTTACTTCTCTGCCTTTTCTTACCTTTCAGGTTAGATCTAGCAAATGTACTCACCATGAGTACAGCTTTGCCCTTTGAGGTGGAAGACTCATATGCCTTAAGCATGTTATGAAGCTCAGGAAGCTTCGCTTTCGTGTTGTTCATATTATAATTCACAATTAAAATTTCAAATGAACTAGAAAGCGAATTCATGATCAAGTTAACTGAGAGATTTTCAGGTAGGTTCGTTCCAATCGAAGCCAACCTCTCAATCAACCCTATCATCTTCAAGACATGCTGAGACACCTTGCCCCCATCATGAAGCTTGCACTTAAAGAGATATCTTAGAAGCTCATACTCCATAGTTTGAGCTTGCGAAACATAGAGACTCTTCAAATGCTCAAACATTTCGTAAGGGACCATATGTTCATGCTGCCTCTGCAATTCTGTTGTCATCGCAGTTAGCATTACACACTGTGCCGAAGTTCCAACATCCTTATGTTTCCCATGAATACACATATCAAACTTGGCATATTCAGGAGAATTTTTATCAGGAATCTCAGGAACAGGTGTGTCCAACACATACTCAATCTTTTCCTGTCTCAGAACTAAAAACAGATTGCGCAACCAATCCATAAAGTTTGGTCCAGTCAACTTGTTCGTTTCAACCAAATATTTCAATGATAAATTCGACATCTTAACTACTCTGAAGAAAATAAATAGAGCGGGAATTAAAACTCTAATTCTAATTCCTATGATCATAATTATTAACTAATAAACAAGGACTTTAATAATTAGTTCCCACTATTTTAACATATTCTACGATCCCACGGTAGAATACGGACTCATGTCAAATATGATCATAGTGAGCCAAGATCCATATTCATACTATTGCAGCCTCTGCTAGGGCTGATGACCATAATAGCACAACTGGTAGGTGCCCAAACCAATTATAGACAATTATAACTCTTGGTCGATCGAATCTAATTCAATCTTATGCCCTTAGTTGATTCCGACGCTGGGGCGACAAGAAAGAACTAGGTGAGTCAACCCCATTACACGATCGCAAACATATGCACCTATGAGCGAGCCTTGACCTCGTCGACCGGAGAAAGCACTACGGTGCAAATACTCATGGACGAAAAAGGTTTCGTACTCACCCAATTATAATGGACAGCGCGTTCATCCAAGATGAGACTAATATTTTATTTGGGGAACATTTATCGGGGTTTAACAATTAACAAAATTCAATTGAACAGTAAACAATTATTGGGCGCCGCCTACCCATAATTTATAAGAAAACGGTACAAAAAATATTGGGCGCCGCCTACCCAAAATTTGTAAGCAAACGGTCCGACAAATATTGAGCACCGCCTACTCAGACAAATATGCGGACTCTATGCTAAAAAGTAATATACGAGCACATAGACAATTATTGCAAGTAGAGGAAAAATTCCATAATTAAATTACATTATCAAATAATGCAATAATATAATAACAATCATGGGTTAATCATTTAAATTTAGAAAAATTAAATTCCAAATTTAATTCAATTTCTAAATTATTTTAAAAGGTTTAAAATTTAGAAATTTCAAATTCTAAATTTAATTCTTATTTCTAAATAATTTTAAAAGCTTTAAATTTAGAAATTATTAAATTTCAAATTTAATTCTTATTTCTAATTAATTTCTAAAAATGCTCTAACTTAGAAATTAATTAAATTCTAAATTTAAAATTAATTTCTAAGATAATTTGAATAGATTTTTAGTAAAAATACAAATTTCAAAATTTTCAACATAGCCAAACAGCCTCTTAAGATTTTCAGAAAGTTTTAGGGTCCTTTCTGCAATTTTTGGAAATTTTAATAATTACAGAAATGCCATTTGGACTTAAAACAGTTTTCTGAAAAGTTTCTGGGGCTCAAACGCAGTTTCTAAAAAGTTATGGGTACCCTCATAATTTTCTAAAAATTGAGGGCAATTCTGTGATTTTCACAAATTTAAAAAATTATAATTGGGCCAAAAACTATATCAAATTCTAAAAAATTTACCCAAACCCTAAATCGAATTTAGGGCTTTTGATTCGAACTTCGTCGGTCAGAACCACCGGCACTGTTCTGTGGCCCGTGACGAGCCGAATCTACTGAACCTAGGGGCCCGCCGGAAGACCTCTCCGGGGAGGGCCGGAATCGTGGTTGAACCGCTGAGGTCACACTGCCCAAACACCGCCGTTTCGCCACCCTTTCGCTGTGCCACCAGGCTGACGGTTGGAGGTTGTAACCCTCCCAGATCGTTGCGACACCGGCCACCGGCGTCGTCCAAGGCCGTGGCCCAGTGGTAGGTCTAGCCAACTCCCGTCCAGATCGCAGGTGGGTTTTGCCAATTCCCAGTTCTATTTTAAAGTGTGCAGATTTTCCACTTTCAGTTTTCAAAAAACTGATTTCATCTTTTTTTAAATCCAATTAAAAACGATTAAAATTAAAATCTTTAATCAAACTAAAAATTCAATTAATGATTTTAATCAAATTAAAATCACTAAATAACAATTCAACCCATGATTATATTATAATATTATAAACATAATCGTTAACACAGCCCCGGGCTCTGATACCACTGTTGGAATTCGTAGAGACGAACACCATGCTCGTGCAGCGGAAGTTTTAAAAATTTTAGATCCAACAGATCCATCCTGTGAACGATTATACTTATACGAAAAATAAACAAGATAAAATCATGAAACCCTTACAGTAAATTCAGATACGAGTTCAATACTATGGTATCCACGCGATTAGTTCTCCGACTGCAAGATCCAACTTCAGTGTATTGCTATCATGAAGAAAGCTAGGAAATCTCACGAAAGCTCAAGAACTCCCAATCTCAAAATTAGGATTTATGTTTTCTAAAAACACTCTTGTTTTTCATTTATTATTTACAACTTATGACTTTATGTTATATTTATACTAGGTACATAAGAGAACCCTAATCCTAAAAAGGATTGGACTTGTCCAAGACATGGGCCCAAAACAATTTTAGCCCAAGTACCTTTATTTATATAACATCGATAATTAAATCCAAATCCAATTTAATTTAATTAAATAATTTCTATCAAATAGAAATTAATATCATAATTATTAACAATTAAATATTACAATTATAAATTGAATATTTAATACTTTCTTGATACACTCTTAAATCGGAAAACTAATCGCATATAGTGTGACCCTATAGGCCTTTATATATGACATCAATCCAATGATGATCCAAACAAAACTCCTAGACGGCTTAGTGAATCGAACATTTTCGCGTTTAAAATAATAAAAAGCTCGTCCGCAAGAGAACAGAGCTATTGTAGGCGATAAGTTGACTCGAGTCGAATCACAAGGAAGATTAATCGGAAACTATTTTGGTGTTCGATTTTACGTACGTAGAAACCAAAATAAAAACTAGATTAAACTAAACCAAACACGCGATCAAATAAGGTTTGAGGTTTTCTAACATTTACGAGCAATAAAATGAAAAGATTTTAAAACGATAAAGAAAACGAGGGTCTAGTGTGCCGGAATCGTCTCCACGATCGGGGTTGTCAATCCCGATGGTTCTAAACGACCCTACGGACGCGAGCCAGGCTGCACGCGTCGACCAGGCAGTGCGTCGAATGACGGGCCTAGGATCGACGCTTCAGAACCTTTGCGTCGACTGTGCGTCAGTCGACGCGAGCCAGGCTGCACGCGTCGATCAGGCAGTGCGTCGACTGACGGGCCTAGGATTGACGCTTCAGAACATTTGCGTCGATGGTGCGTCAGTCGACGCGGGCGTAGCGTCGACAGTGCGTCGACGTCGCAGCGACCACCTGCATGGTTTCGGCTCGTCGCTCGTCCCGTTTTCCTCGTTTTGAGCTGAGATATTAACATTAAACAAAGTTAGATTATTTCATACAAAATAAAGTAAAAACACATTAAACACCATAAGAAACGAA